>CATIWF010003690.1:0-29967 GCA_949630135.1 Balakata baccata | reverse complement strand
AGAGAGATATGGATTTCTCATAAGCGAACAGAATGACATATTGCTCATAAAAGATGATGAGCCTATAACCTATGAAGATGTTTTGAACAGTTCAGAATCTAACAAATGGCTTCAAGCCATGAAGTCATAAATGGATTCCATATATGAAAACCAAGTATGGACTTTGGTTGACCCACCCAAAGGGATAAAACCCATAGGGTGCAAATGGGTTTTCAAGAAGAAAACTGACATGGATGGTAATGTGATTACCTATAAAGCTAGACTGGTAGCTAAAGGATATCGTCAAAGACAAGGAATTGACTATGACAAGACTTTTGGCCTAGTAGCTATGCTTAAATCCATAGGGATACACCTAGCCATTACTACTCATTATGATTATAAGATATGGCAAATGGATTAGAAGATGGCTTTGACACAGCTAGAGGGCTTTATATCCAAAGATGGCAAAAAGGTATGTAAGCTTCAAGGATGCATTTATGGATTGAAACAAGAATCGAGGAGTTGGAATATCCAGTTTGATGAGATAATCAAACAGTTTGGTTTCTCACAAAATCTGGATTAGCCTTGTATGTATAAGAAGATTAGTGGGAGTGCAATCGTGTTCCTTGTGTTGTATGTAGATGACATACTGCTAATGGGAAACGATGTCTCTGTCTTGCAATCAGTCAAATTTGGTTATCCAAGAATTTCTCCATGAAAAATCTTGGAGAAGCAGCCTACAATTTGGGGATAAGGATCTATAGAGATAGATCTAAAAGATTGCTTAGTCTTTCACAATCTATATACATAGACAAGGTGCTAAAGTGGTTTAGCACGGAGCAGTCCAAGAGAGGATACATTCTCATGACCTATAGGATTACCCTCTCAAAATCTATGTGTCCAAAGACACAAGATCAGAGGACCGCATGAGTTTGATTCCATATGCTTCGACTATAAGATCAATCATGTATGTTATGATATGTACAAGACTCGATGTATCATATGCTCTAAGTGTCACGAGCAGATACCAATCAAACCTTGGTGAGGGTCATTGGGTAGTTGTTAAGAATATCCTTAAGTCCTTGAATAGGACTAAGGATGTATTCTTAATATATACAGATATAGACCTTGTAGTGAGCGCATATACTGATGCCAGCTTCTGATAAGGATGATTCAAAATCTCAGTTAGGTTATATGTTCACATTTAATAGTGGAGCAGTTAGTTGGAAAAGTTCTAAACAAGAAACAACTACTGATTCCATAACTGAAGCAAAGTACATAGTAGCTTCCGAGGCAGCAAAGGAAGCGGTTTAGATTAAGAATTCATCATGGGACTTAGTGTGGTTCCTAGCATTGTTGGCCCAATACAATTGTATTGTGACAATAATGGAGCCATTGTGCAAGCAAAGGAGCCACGGTCTTATCAAAAGTCCAAACACGTACTTAGAAGACACCATTTGATTAAAGAAATCATTGGTAGGAATGCTATAAAAATAGAGAAAGTGCCCACTGATCAGAATATAGCTGATCCTCTAACTAAGCTACTTCTCCAAAGGAAATATGATTCTCATATACTAGCCTATGGAATTCAATATAAAGGCGATTGGCTTTAATGCAAGTGGGAGATTATTAGAGAAGTGCCCTAAAGGCAATCACCTTTAGCACTTATTGTACATTTTTTTTATTAATAAAAGGCATTTTCATTAATTTAGTATTCATTTGATATATGAATTGATAGTGATCTTAAATCAATTAATGCAAATATGGATATTCTATTCAAATGTCAATGATAGTCTTATCATAGCAATGGTGCAAGTATCTTTATACTTGAGATATTTAAGGATATCTTGGATATTGATTCTGTACTTTGACTCTATTCCTTGTTACCTCATAAAGGTTGCTCATTGGGTAGGGATTGGGTATAGCTTGAGGTATTCGAAGATAATTGGGTAGCCAACAAAGGATTCATGACTTCGAATAGAGGGAGTGTATACCAATGGCCACTTGTCAAGACATTACTCAAAATCTCTGGCCAGAGTGGAAATGTCATGAAAATGGTCTTCAGTGACATGTCTAATAGAGTAATTAGTCTCCAGGACAAGATCCAACATCACTTAGGGTAGGTGTGATGTAGTTAGTCTAGCGAGAGTTGACACATTGTCCATACTCTAAACCGAGTGGGGTATAGAATGGTGAAAGGATAAATTGTACATAAATTGTCTATGGAAAGGTTCATAGTCAAACCATTGACTTTCTGGTTAATTGGGGGTCATGATGTATTGCTAGATACCGCTCATGACTTGCTTAAATTAATTCATGATTTAAGTGGCCAACATAACCGGGAACCTAATGGGTCACACGCTTTGGAGATATAAAGAATGAGCAAAATGGCTTTGGATGAGATCCAAAAATACAAGAGAATTATTTCAAGTCGATTCGCGATAAGATAGCAAAAAAAAATCGCTCGGAGGGTTGACGGGCCTGCTCGCCTGGCAAGCCGATTAGCTTGCTAGGCAAGCCAGGCAATATGTGTGTGATACATGCTCAAAACCCTTCACCATGGTCTCATCAGAAGTCCAAACACGTACTTAGAAGATACCATTTGATTAGAGAAATCATTGGTAGGAATAATGTAAAAGTAGAGAAAGTGTCCACTGATAAGAATATAACTGATCCTCTAACTAAGCCACTTTCCCAAAGGAATTATGATTCTTATGTACTTACCTATGGAATCCAATATAAAGGCAATTGGCTTTAGTGTAAGTGGGAGGTTGTTAGAGAAGTGTTCTAAAGGCAATCATCTTTAGCACTTATTGTACAATTTCATTTTGAATGAATAAAAAGGCATTTTTCATTTAATTAATGTTCATTTATTATGTATTGATTGGATCTTATATCAATTAATTAAAGTCCATGATATGAAACATAGCATGAAGGAAATCATTATGGGAACAGGATAAAGAGATTCCTATCATGTGTAATTATGTTAGTATCTAAATTATCCCTAGTCATAGGATCAACAAGATGGGACATTGTTGATCTGGATAGACTAGCATATGTTTTACTCCTTGATTGAATCAAGCAGTAGATATGAGATGTCCAAAGTTAACAAGTGGATGCTTGCTAAGAGTAGTCAAGTATATTGGATGACCTGCTACAAGACGATCATATGGATTATCTATTCAAATGTCAAAGATAGTCTCATCATAGCAATAAGGCAAGTATCCTTAGAGTTGAGGTACTCAAGGATATCATGGATATTGATTCTGTGCTCTAACTCCATTCCTTGTTGCCTCATAGAGGTTGCTTATAAGGTGGTAATTGGGTACAGCTTGAGGTATTCAAAGGTAATTGGGTAGCCAACAGAGGATTCACCCCTCTTAGTAGAAGGAGTGTATACCTACGGCCTCTTGTCGGGATCATTACTCGGGAATCTCTGGCCATAGTGGAAACATTCTGAAGATGGTCTTCAGTGACATGTCTAATAGAGTAATGATCTCAAGGACAAGATCTAACATCACTTGGGCTAGATGTGACGTAGTCAGTCTAGCGGGAGCTAACACATAGTCCATGCTTTGAACCGAGTAGGGTATAGGATGGTGAAAGGATGAATTCCATATATTGTTGTCTATGGAAAGGTTCGTAGTCAAACCAATGACTTTCCAGTCAGTTAGGGGTCATTATGTGTTGCTAGATATCGCTCATGACTTGCTCGAATTAATTGTTAATTTGTGTGGCCATCATAATCGTGACCTAAATGGGTCACTCGTATTGGAAGTGTGAAGAATGAGTAAAAAGGTCTTGGATGGGATCAAAAAATATAAGAGAATTATTTAGAATTGGATTGTCATGGGATCACAAGAAAAATTTGAAAAAAGAATCGATCGGGGGGTCACAGGCCTACACGAGCCCATGGCAAGGCTGCCAGCCCAAGGTTGGCAATGTTGAGCTGCATGTAGGCTGGCCTTTGGCCAGCGCATGCACACAACGTAACAGATTGGCCAATTTGGCCAATTTTGGCCAAATTGCTAATTTAGCCCCCCAAATCCATTTTGGTAATTTTACCAAACCATGGGTGTTTAGGAACACCTATAAATAATATTTTTCCATCAAAAAAATATTGATAGCCTCCATAAAAATTATTTGATAATTTTTTTGATTTTTCTCTTGAGGAATACCAGTCTATGCTAGCACATAGAGTGTGTTCAAAGCATACCCTAGTAGTTTCATTCTTCATTTCCATGTGGATTATCATTATAGATGATCCTTGATTGGATTATTGTGGTTTACGATAACCCAACAAGAAGGAAATTTGGAGAATTGACATAAGAAATTAACGATATAATTTCTAACTATATTTTAATTGAATTAGTTTTAATGGACAAGTAAAATCATTTGATTCGGCTTTTGAAAAATTTTATTTTCTGCTACATTTTATGAATGTGATTCATCCTCAAAATCCAACAGGTTTTACCACCATTTGGAATAAAATGTGTTTTTTTCAAAGTATGCTATTTTTTAAGAGAAAGAGTTTTTTCTACAAGAAGATAGTAGGAGCAAGAATGAACTTGATGAAGTTCAAAGATGCTAAAGGAAACAGAAATCAACTGATAAACCCTAAATATATTATTCATATACATGAAGTAATAGTAAGATCCTATAAAACACAAGAGCTTCCTAAGTAAAGTGGGATACGAGTTGTTCCTAAGAGATATAGATCTCTTACAAGTGAACAATAGGTCGCATTGCTCAAAAAAGATGATGAGCCTACTACTTATCAAAAGGTCCTGAAAAGTTCATAATATGACTAATGGCTATAAGCCATATGTTGAATATAGATTCCATGTCTATAAACCAAGCATGGACTTTGGTTGACCCACCTAAAGGGACAAAGCCTATTAGGTGCAAGTGGGTGTTCAAGATGAAAACCAATGTTAACCTTAGCCTGATTGCTCTTCATTTTGATTTTGACAATCAAATTAAATATCAATAACTCCTTTATTTACTATTGTTTTGATAGTGTTCAAAGTTTCAGCACATTTGGTTGTGAACTTCTTATTGAACAAATCAAGTATTTCCTGGAGATGTGAAACTCCTAACAAGGACACTAATCTCCCGACTAGGACATGATTATAGACAGGAAGATCCATGTCCAAACCAGAAAATATTACCTTCTAATCTTCCAAAGTTCCAGAAGTAAAAGCAGACCGAGACATGCCATGTCCCGACCGGAAATACAATTTCCAAACTGAGACATGTGATAGTCCAATCTGGAAATTCAAAAGGACATGACTGTTGAAGAGGAGACTCCACCAAAGTGTGCCACGTCGTCTGAAAGTCAAAATAACCAAAGTCAAACTAACTGATGTCCCGATCGTGAAAGTATTGTCCCGTTGGGGAAGCATTAGAAGCCAGCAAACACATGACCTAAGTATGGCATCATCGGGCAAGTCCCAACCAAAAAAATTATATAGGAACTAGCCGCTGGAGTGTTCAGCCAACCAAAAGATGCCACATGTCAAAATAGGCCATTTCCCAACCGGGAAACCCTTATTCCTGATCGGGAACCCCTCTCTATAGACATCATATAATGCATTTGTAAGAGAATATTAGAAAGCGTAATGGTACTAATTTGTAATGGCTAATTGGTAGGTAATCAGTATAAATATCTTACCAAAAGGCCATTTAAGATATCCAACTACTTTCTAAGTGCCAAAACTCTTGCAATTTATTTTCTCAATCTTTCTTTAATTAATTGTTTTGTAAATGTTCAAGTGTTAGCCTTAAAACACTTAGGTTATCTTGTAATTGGGTAGTGTGAGCCAAATTATAAGGAATTGGTTATTGTGTGAGCCATCAAAACATAAGAGAAATTTGGGTTGAGTATTAGCCTTGGTAAAACACCTAGTTGGGAGTGAGCTAGTTAAAACTTCATTTGTAATCTAAGTGATTATATTAGTGAATACCCAATTGCAATTGGAGAGAGTAGGGTTAGTTATTACCTGAACCTCTATAAAATTTGTGTCTCTATCTCTTCTATCTTTTATCTTCCTTGTGTGTGCCCACACCAACCCCCCCTCCCCCCTCTCGGTGATTATTTAGGCAACATCCGATATAGAAGGTAACATGGTTGCCTATAAAGCTATGGTTGATAGTTAAAAGATCAAAGATAAGGGTTGACTTTGATAAAACCTTTTACTCCACATACTATGCTTAAATCCATCATATCACTCTTAGCCATTACTACTCATGATGATGAGATTTGGCAAATGGATATGAAGACATCTTTCATTAAGGAAATCTGACCTAGGGTGTGTAAATGACACAGCCTAAGGGATTCATATCCAATAATGGTGAAACAGGATGCAAATTACAAAAATTCATTGATGGATTGATGCAAACATCCGAGAGCTGAAACATCCAAATTGATAAGGTAATCAAAGAGTTTGTTTTCTCATAATATATGGATGAATCTTGTGCTTTCAAGAAGGATAGTGGAAGTGCAATTGTGTTCCTAGTGAAGTACGTGGAAGACATACTGTTAGTAAGAAATGATCTATCATTTCTAAGTTAGTCAATTTGTTACTTTAAAATATTTCTCCAAGAAAGATCTTAAAGTAACTTACAGAAAGGGATTAAGATCTAAAAAGATAGATCTAAAAGGTTATTTGATCTTTTTAGTCTATATAGCCAAGATGCTAATGATGTTTAGTATGCGATAGTCCATAAGAGAATTTATTCATATAACTGATGGGATCACCTCTCTAAGTCCTTTTGTCTAAGGACATAAGATAAATGGACGAGCACGAGTGATGCTCCATAAGTTTTGGCTATTGGATGCACTTTGTGTTATGCTATATACTAGACCAATGAATATCATGCTCTGAGTGTCATTAGTGGATATCAATATGATCTCATAAGGATTTCATGGGTGACTATCAAGAACATCCTTAAATACTTGAGAAGGATTAAGGATGCATTCTTGATTTAAGCAGATAGTAAGATTAAGATAAGCAGGATTATGGATGCCGGCATTTAATTTGATAAGGGTAATCAAAATCCTTGTCGAGCTATATATTAACATTTAATGGTTATGCAGTAAGTTGGAAGAGTTCCAAACATGTGATGACTGCGGATTCCACAACTAAGAGTACATTGCAGCTTTTGAGGCATCTATGGAAGTAGATTGAATAATAAAAATCATCACAAAGTTAGAAGTGATTCTTAATATTGTTAATCCAATATGATTGGAATAACGATGGAGCCATTACATGAGCAAAAGGAATCATGGTCACATCAAAGAAACAAACATGTACTCAACATTACCAATTGATTAGAGAGATCAATGGTAGACGTGATGTAATAATAGAAAGAGTTCCTACTAATCAAAATATAATTGATTGAGTCACTAGATTAAAACCCCAAAAGGAATATGATAGTCATATCCTTGCCTATAATGTAATGTATAATGGCGATTGGCTTTAGTGCAAGTGGGAGATTGTTAGAGATGTGCCCAAAAGGCAATTGCCTCAAGCACTTAGTGTACTTATTCATAATGACATTCTTTCACTATATTAGTATTTATTAATTGCATATGAATTGATACACATCTTAAACTAATTAATAAAAGTCCATGATATGAAATATAGCATGAAGAAAATCATGACAAGATCATGATAATGAGATTCCTATCATGTATAATTATATTAGTATCTAAATTATCCCTAGTCATAGGATCCATAAGATGGGACATTATTGATCCAGAAAGACTAGCATATGTTATACTTTTTGATTGGATCAAGTAGTAGATCTCATAAGCTATGAATATGGGATGTTTAGAGTTAACATGCGGATGCTTGCTAAGAGTTGTCAAGTACATTGGATGACCTGCTATAAGACAATCATGTGGATTATCTATTCAAATATCAATGATAGTCTTATCATAGTAGGTGTAAGTACGTTTAGATTTGAGGTACTCAATGATATCTTGGATATTAATTCTGTGCTTTGATTTCATTCCTTGTTGCCTCATAGAGGTCACTCATAGGGTGGTGATTAGGTACAACTTGAGGTATTTGAAGGTAATTGGGTAGCCAATAGAGGATTCACCACCCCTATAGAATGAGTGTATACCCACGGCCTCTTGTCAGGATCATTACTCGGGAATCTCTAGCCAGAGTGGAAATGTCATGAAGATGGTCTTCAATGACATGTCAAATAAACTAATGAGTCTCAGTGACAAGATCTAACATCACTTGGGCTATGTGTGATATAGTCCATACTCTAAACTGAATGGGGTATAGGATGGTGAAAGGACGAATTGCACAAATTTTGTTTATGGAAAGGTTCATAGTTAAACCACTAACTTTCTAGTCAATTGGTGGTCATAATGTGTTGCTAGATACTGCTCATGACTTGATATCAATTGTTGATTGGGGTAGCCAACATAACCAGAAACCCAATAGCTCACACTTTGAAGTTGTGAAAGAGGAATAAAAGGGTCTTGGATGGGATCTGAAAATATGAGAGAATTATTTAGGGTCAAATTGTGATGGAATCGTGAAAAGATTCCAGGAAAACAATTGCTCGAGGGGTCATAGGTTCGTGCGGGCTCATGGTGGGTTGCTAGCATAGGTTGGCCCACACTAATGCTCCTAAATTGGCCAATTGTTGGCCAAATTTCCATTTTAGCAATTTTTCTCTATTTAGGCAACTCTAAGATGCTTAGGAAACACCTATAAATTGGTTTTTTCATATGAAAAAATCCGAGCCACCTTAGAAAAATTAAGAGTTAATTTTTCAAACAATTCTCTCTAAAAGAATAGTATTTTTGCTAGCATAAAAATAATTTTTCTAGGCCATCCCCTATGAGGTTTCATCCTTCTAGCTTCGTGTGGATTACCATATGCTTGGTATGTTGTGATTTGTGACAACCTGATATAAAGAGAAGGTGGAAAATTCAAGAACACCAAAGGTAAAATATTTAATTTTTTTTTTGTTAATTAATTTTGATGACACAAGTTGAGTCCTTAGTTCAGGTTTTGTTTTTTTTTTTCAGATGTGTTTTAAGTATGAAATACATCCTCAAAAGTCAACACATCAAAGATCCAAACATGTACTCAACGTTACAAATTGATTGGGGTAGATGTGATGTAATGATAAAAAGAGTTCCTTCTGATCATAATATAATTGATCGAGTCACTAGGCCAAATCCCCAAAAGGAATATAATAGTCATATCCTTGCCTACGATGTAATGTACATTAGCGATTGACTTTAGTGCAAGTAGGAGATTGTTAAAGATATACTCTAAAGGCAATCACCTTAGGCACTTGATGTACATATCAGAAACATCATTTTTTTACTATATTGATATTCTTTTGCATATAAATTGATGTAGATCTTTAACTAATTAATAAAAGTCCATGATATGAAACACAACATAAAGGAAAACATGATGAGATTCCTATCATGTGCAATTGTGTTTATATCTAAATGATCCCCAGTCATAAGATTAAAAAGATGGGACATTGTTAATCCGGATAAACTAGCATATGTTATACTCCTTGAATGGATCAACTGGCTGATCTCATGAACTATAGATATGGGATGTCTAGAGTTAACATGCGGATGCTTGCTAGAGTAGCCAAGTACATTGGGTGACATGCTATGAGACAATCATATGGATTATCTATTCAAATGTCAACAATAAGCTCATCATAGCAATGGCGCAAGTATCCTTAGACTTAAGGTGTTTAATGTTATCTTGGATACTGATTATGTACATTGATTCCATTTCTTGTTACCTCAGGAGAAGTTGCTCATAGGGTGGTGATTGGGTACAATTTGAGGTATTCAAAGGTAATTGAGTAGCCAATAGCAGATTCACCACTTCTGATAGAAAGAGAGTATACATATGACCTCTTATTGAGATCATTACTCGGAAACTTTGGCCAAAATAGGCATGCCTTGAAGATGGTCTTCAAAGACATCCTATAGTGTAATAAGTCTTAAGGACAAGAAGCAATATCACTTGGACTATATATGATGTAGTCAATCTAGTGGGAGCTGACATTTAGACCATACTCTGAACTAAGTTTGGTATAGTGAGGCAAAAGGATGAATCGCATAGACAATTGTCTATGGAAATATTTGTAGTCAAACCACGGACTTTCTAGTCAATTGGGGGTCATAATGTGTTGCTAGATACCACTCATGATCTGTTCAAGATCAAGTGTTGATCTAGGTAGCCAATATAATCGGGAACCTAATGGGTCACACATATTGAAGGTGTAAAGAATGAGTAAAATGGTACTAGATAGGATCCAAAAGAATGAGAGAGAGATTTGGGTCGAACAGTGTCGCAATTGCGGAAAAGTTCCATATGTGTGAAGTCGTCAAAGTGGCACAATAGGTCTATCAACACAGGCATTTTGGTTTGTGCCCGTGTTGATGGAACAATGACACTACCATGTCAAATTAACACGACCATGTCAAATGACACGACTGTGTCATGCCTTATGCCCATGCTGATGGAGCAACAACATGGCCATGTGGCATAGTAGGCAAAAAATTAGAGAATTTTTGAATTTTAAAGTGTTTCCTTCTAACGCCCTTCCTTATAATAGGATTATATCCCATCATACTTAGGGAGTACTACAGATTTGAGTGGTTAAACCTATCCTAATAAAATCTATATCTATCACTATCATGTTGAACATTAATTCACATATGGGTTTAGGGCATCACAAGCCCTCAACTAATGCATCATACTCATATAACATATACTAAATTTAATCCATATTACATATTCTTAATACAATAAGCTTCTTAAATTACAACCCATTTAATGACTATTAAAAGGAATGCATGTTATATATATTATCACCCAACATTTAGGCCTACATGGTCTTCTCTATATGGGCTTGGTCTTCTCCGCTGCCAACTGCTACATCTATTAACCACTGGCTCAAAAACCTGCGTGCAGAGAAATTCACACGCTAAGCTACTTATAGCTTAGTAATACATAAAAGTATAGAATTTGTCACATATAATCGTATAATTCATTATTTGTATCAGTCACCAGCTACGCATTGACCTCTCAGAGGCTTTAGCATGTACCAATTACCATATAACGCATTGACCCTCAGGTATTGAGGTTCGACCATTAAAGTGTTGACCCTCTAGGCATCAAGATATGATCATTAAAGCTTTAACCCTTTAAGCATCAAGCTATAATCATTAAAGCTTTGACCCTCTAGGCATCAAGCTTTACCTCGATTATAAGTACTCATTATATGTACATGGTATGGATAATAGCGATATGCATACTATTGAGTCATTACAACTCATCCAAATAAAAAAAACAAAACCATTATCATGTGCTATTTCATTATAACCAGGCTTAAATGAGGTATGTATGGACTGTTGTAGTCTCTATACAAATATGCCAGTCACCGGCTAGGGAATAGGCTTGCTCAACCTCAATTCTGAAGACTTTGTTTATAGGGATTTACGATACCATTTAACCCCAGGATGTATATCAAACAAACCACTTCTAGTCCTTCATAGTTGTTAAGTACATATAATTCATATCACACTTGGTTTCCAAAACACAAGTTGAAAACCAATATAAAATATCCAAATTTTTACAAGCATGATCCTAGCGTTTGGTCAGTTACCAAACTCGCCTACAACATTTAAAAGCCACATTTCCATGGCTTAATACTAGTCATTCATTCATCCCTCATCATTCTTAAGAACCCAAACACATGGATTCCAATCACACATTAATTAGCTTTCATTCATGCTTTCGGTTAACATATCTAACATAATGGGCACAAACCTCTCGTTATTATCACAACTATCGTCATAAATTTATATGATAATAATTCATGCCATCAAGCATTTTAATAACGTTTAATACACTTTACAGCATTTATAGTTCAACTATAATTCAAGCATTCATGCATTTGAGTCACAATCATGCCATAAGTGAATAATGGTATCTTTGTATACAAGTTCCACAAGTTTTCTCAAAACGAGGGACTGACCTCTTTTAAACCTTTCTTTCCAAGCACCTTACATGCCTTCCTTGAACTTGAGTATCTACTACTTTGTAAATTCTCAATATAGGCATTAAGCCTAACATGCAACTAAATGGGTTCATAACCCCAAATATATATATATATATATATATTTGGTTGGCATAATTGATACATAATGAACTAATAATGATAGAAGTGGAAATAGTTGAGCCTCAAAAGAGGAAATAGTGGTGAATAGATATATAGCACATTATTTTATTCACCACTATTTCCTCTTTTGAGGCTCAACTATTTCCACTTCTATCATTATTAGTTCATTATGCATCAATTATGCCAACCAATTAACCAAGAGTTTATATATCTATATATATATATATATATATATATATCCCATTATTTATGTGCTATATATCTATTCACCACTATTTCCTCTTTTGAGGCTCAAATATTTCCACTTCTATCATTATTAGTTTATTATGCATCAATTATGCCAACCAATTAACCAAGAGTTTATTTACAGAAAATGAGTCTTATTTCTCTTTCACTCTTCTTGGTTTCCATTTCTAAATTACTAATAACCACATGGGTAGATTCGAGTTCCAAAGTTCACTTCTTATTCATTAACGTTATTTATCATGCCGTTAAGCTCTTAAGCAATCTAGTATGTTACCAAATAACCTGAATCGTAGTCCATGACACCTATACCATCAACAATTTATCAAGCTATAGGATCAACAATTATATATTTACTCATTTCGGATTTGAGTGCATTTAGCACATCAAAAATACATTATTTGAGCGTACTTAGTCTTAGATTTCATTCCTTCATACATCATTCATAGCCTGCAGGCATAATCAATGTACTACATATTCTCATTTACATCTTAGTTACTGATCATTTCTAGTTAATAAGCCATTACCGCATTTTCATGCCATATAAGGAGCTAAAGAATGCCAATGTGATCTTACCTCTTATAGAGCCACCTCAAATCCAAGCTTTTAAACTTGCCTAGCCTTCTTTAGTGGTAATTCCACCTTCCAAGGCACCATCTATACACAACTATAACCATGGGGCAACATACCTAGTTATCCAAAGCTATATAAAGCTAGGTAAACATGAACTCAACTCAAAACCCTTCAAGTTAGGTCATTTCTTTCTTAAATCATGTTAAAAACGTGTTACCCAACTTATATTGGTCCTAAAGAGAGTTTTTCTCCTAAGAAAACTCAAGATCCCTTTTCATTCATAACCATTTACAAATGGGTTTCTACCCATTTTAGGTAATCCATAACAATCCACTATAAATCAAGCAAAAGATATAAGAAGATGTGTTTTCTTACCCTTAGAAGGTAGAAAACAAAGCTAACTTTGTTGGAGAACTTAGGCTCCCACAAGCTCCAAGTTCTCTCTCTCTAATTCTTTCTTCTTCCTTGGCAAATCTCCTAAATCCATGCCCAACCTTGATCTTTGATGTTAGATCTTGTGTTTGAAGGCTTAAAACTCATCAAAACTCATGTGGGAGATGGAGTTTCAGAAGATTGGAATGTTTCTAGGGTTTTTCTCAAGTGGTGGTTGATAGAAATGATTTTTATGACCGAAATGAGAGAGACTCGTGTATTTATATACCTGACACCGAGCATGGGTCATGCCCTATACCCTAAAATTCTCATCCCGACACAACACAGGTCATGCACAATGTTTTCAGCCACATACCTACACGGTCGTGTAATCTTGCGCGGGTCGTGCATAGTGACTTGGCCACCATATCTTGCACAGGTTGTGCACAGCCTTACATCATCCATCTCATATTTTTTTCATATTTAACACCCCAAATGACCATGATAACTTTTAGGCCCATTTTGTGGGCGTGATATTCCTAGTTGGAGTTGGACTCCAAAAACTAGAGCACTTTTGGAAATCATGTATAAGCCACTACAAAAAATATTAAAAATAGCTACCACAATTTGTGGTAACAGAAATGCTAGTTGTAGATTGTATTAGCAACCACATTTCTATTGTGGACGCTATTAGTGACCACAATTTGTGGATGTTAAATGTTCTCATGTGGTCGCTAATTAGACATGAAATAGACCAAATTAGGCACATATGCGATCACTAAAAATACATATATTACTATTGCACTAAATGTGGTCGCTAAATGTAATATATTACTAATTTAATTTATATTTTTTATTTAATTTATTTTAATTTAATTATATTTATTTTTCATTTAATATTTAATATTATTATTTATATTCATATTAATATTTGTTTTATATTAAATTATATAAATGTTAATATTATAAGAGTAATAAATTGTTTAGATTATCATAAAAGTCTAAAATAAACTATAACTAAACATAATAAATACTAATAGTATTTAAAAATTTAAGAATTAAATAATATAATTGTAGTCCATAATAAAAAATCAAACAAACCATGCTATTATGTGTGATAGTTCGGGTCAAGTACTTCTATTATTAAAAACAAAAGCCAAAACAAATTTATTTATCAGTCATGCATAAGATTAGAATTTTTTTTGAAAAAAAGAAACATAAAAGAAAAGGAAACCGGATCATAGCAAGGGACCCTTCATAAATGTGTAGTAAATTATTTCACTCAAGTTGCACCTCCCTCTTTAGAGGCTTTATCTGCAAATAAGTATATGGCTCTGTAGGCTCCTCCCTGCACATCCAAACAATGACATGTGCTGCTGTCAGTAACAAATACCGGAGATGATGCAATTTATACATGTTCATGCATAAATGAGATATATCAAAGATGGAGATTATCCAAAGAGATGCCAAGCTAATGTCCAATCTAGACTAAAATACGTTGCCAATAAAGCAACTTAAAACATTATTTATATCTATATGGCTAAAATAACAAATAAAAATCCATACTAGAAAAACTGACAAATTTTTCAAATCCAGTGGGGAGAACATAAACAAGATTCATCCAATAATAGATTTGTACAAGCCTACGTAATGCATAAATTAAAATGAATTATATTCGACATTTGCACCAAGAAAGAACATAACCTAATTTATTTTTCACAGCAAATTGAAAATGGAGGAATTTTCAATTGCCTAGTTCTCCCAACACCAGCATTGAAGAAAATAATTTAAAAGGCCAATGAAAGTATTATTTCTATAGCTTACAAGAGTACATTATTCAAGTGTCTGGATCTATTATTATGCAAATATTAGCAAATCTTCATCAACTCATGAAAACTAGTAGCATAGCAGAGGTAATTTGAAATTGCTTAATATGCTCAATTTTCAAGATTGAAGCTCAAAAAGTTTGCTTGGCCTAAACTATCTATTTAACTTGTGAATACAACTCTTTTACCTCTAATAAGCCACTTGTCGTAATATGACAACTGAGGCCAAGAAAAGATCAACTTGGAAAAGTGAAGTTCTTCCTGTTGAACATTTACAAAAGAACACTGCTGAAAAAGAAAATTTCTTATGCTTTTCCAGGAAAAAGTTATTGGCAATGTAGAAAGTGTAAAATTACTTTTTTCATGTATGGAGCTTTCTACAGAACCTTAGAAACTTTTAAAATTTTTACAAAATCGTATTTGCAATTTCTGTCTCCTATAAACCAAGCAAAGTGAAGTGTGACATGACAATAAAAAATGCCAAAGTTTGTATGATTATACTATAAATCCTATGAGATATCCCAATGTGTTTGGAGTATTTACAAGCAAAAAGAATAACATTTCTATTGTAACAGCAAGCAAATTAAATAGATTATCAATCCTTAAATATTAAATCCATAACTCCACATAGAAAAAGAAAATTTAAATATTTTGCAGCATGTGGCAGCAAGCATATTGGAAGACTCTGGTTTACTATGAGATAATTTTAATGATGCTAAAATATACAGATACAAATAAATAGTGCTTTGTGAAGCCAGAGAACAAAATAAAATATCTTAGCAATCTTTGGAAGGAAATAAGATCAACAACCTTTATTAGAGTATAATGGCATACTCTTTATCTATTATTGGAAGACAATCCAGACAGGTAGGTAAGAGGGGTTTTAATAAGGAACCCCATTTCTTTATACGGTACACACCACTTAAATGCAATTCAAATATCCAAGACAGCTTGAAGCCTTGAATTGTAGCTTGAACCGTTGTTTGCTACTTTTCATTGAGTTCTTTCTAATGGACCCAATAGAGCCTTAATCCCAAAAAATCATGAGCATTATTATTCCCTGACATTCCAATAAAATACTATGAAAGTGTACAAACCAAGCTAAGTGGCATCTTCTTTGTTGCTTGGAAGCTCTGACTCATGGATGAAGGACAAGCCAAAATTGGAATTAAACTTATTGCAAATTTTAATAGCCTTCGACAAGTTCCAAGACCATAGACTGTACAAAGATGCCAGGCAGAATACAAGTAATGAGTTGGGGGCTGATGATGATACATGTTGGTATAGTTTGTTGACACGAGAGACATAATGGTAATTTGCACACAATATATTAATGGAAGCGGAAAATATATTTGGATTGAATAGAACTTTAGGTCTCGATCAAAATTATAGATTTTAAAAATTTTTAATTTTACCGAAATATGCAATCAAATATTCCATGATATAAAAATACATTTTTCATGTTAACTTGAACATTTATCCATAACTTTTAGCAAAATATATTTTGTAACTTTTATAGATAATATCCATTTTATCAAGATCATCCCATGATTTTTTAGAATAAAATGGAAAATAAAAAAATTAAGACAAACATTTTATTACCGATTTTACCAAAGTGCAAATCAAGCAAAAAGATCAAAAGCTTTAGTTGCGTTGATAAAACTCCTTTGTTAATTCTGTATGATCACAAAATTTCTCCTTTAAAATATAGAAGGAAAAATTGGAAAAAAACAAAATTTTTTCACAACCATTCGGTTCCATCAAACCTAAAAAATACCCCCTTTTTCCTTTAAATCCTTCTGCCAATGGGTGGACAGTTAGGTGGTGGTTTTTAATTTTTCTCACTTTATCCTTTCTTTTTTTTTTTTTACTTTTGACTTTTGATTTTTTTTTTAAATAATTTTATTTATAATACAATGATAGTGCAACAATTGTATAGTTCATTTTCCAGCTACCACCATTAATCATAGAATTAATTTTTTCTTCTATTATATGTGGTAATTACTTTAATATATCACTATAGTTAATTTAATTAACAACTTAATTAAATTATTATAATTTTAATTAAGATTATATACAAGAAAAATAGTTATAATTAATTAATTTTAACTCAAAAAGTATAAGTGATCATTTCCAATTTAATTCTCAATTAAATTACTCCCCACATCATAAATATGGACTAGACAAATAATTTATTTTTGGTGTGACTTATAAGGTTAATAATTTTATCAGAATTGAAATATAATATTAAATCCTTAATATTATATTGGACATCATTTCTGAATTCCTCGTATACTCAGGTACATTAAGTATCTTTCCAGAATTCTCTTTTTAATTACCGATAAAATCTCAAATATTAATTTAATCTCTAAATCATAATATTAAGTCATCTCGTTATAATCCCGATATTGATTAGAGTCATAGCATGTCAAACCCTATTGGTCAGTATACTAATGAGTGATAATTTGCATTTTGATTAAAATAAGACTTATAATTATTAATCTAATTAATAATTCAATCTTACATTGAATAAGTTATATTTCTCTTGACTATGAATTTATTTATCAAAACAAAAATATCAACTCCATTAGGACCTTGTCTTGGTGCTATAGGTACTGGTAGCGGAAACTGTATTTGGATTGAGGGAAGCTCTAGGTTTCGGTCAAAATTATAAATTTCAAAATCTTTTAATTTTACCGAAACATACAATCAAATATTGCATGACATGAAAATATACTTTTCATGTTAATCTCGAGCATTTATCCATAACTTTTAGCAAAACATATTTTGTAACTTTTATGCATAAAATTCATTTTGCCAAAATCATCTCATAATTTAAAGAACAAATGGAAAATAAAAGGATTAAGACAAACCTTTTATTACCGAGTTCACCAAAGTGCAAACCAAGCAAAAAGACTAAAAGCTTTAGTTGCGTTGATGAAACTCATTTTTCTACTCCCAGATGTATGATCACTAAATTTCTCTTTTGAATCAAATAGAAAATTTTTGAGAGAAAACAAAATTTTCTCACCCGGAACCTCAGGAACCCAACATGTTCCTTAATCCCTTCCCCCACCCCTTTTATTAATCCTTCTGAAGGATTAATTACGGCGATTGGCCTTCTGACATTTTCGTTTTCGTTTGACTTCTTTTTTTTATTTATTTATGATGCAATGATAATGCAACAATTGCATAGCTTATTTTTTAGCTACTATCATTAATCATAGAATCAATTTTCTCTTCTATTCTCTTAACCATGGTAATTACTTTAATATACCACTTTGGTTAATTTAATTAACAACTTAATTAAATTATTACAATTGTAATTAACACTTTAATTAAAATTATAAATAAGAAAAATAGTTAAAATTAATCAACATTAATTTTAACTCAAAAATATAAGTGATCATTTCTAATTTAATTCTCAATTAAATTACTCTCCACATCTATATATGGACCAGACTAATAATGTATTTTGGGTGTGACTTAGAAGGTCAATAATTTTATCGGAACGGAAATATAATATTAACTCTTTAATATTATATCAGACACAATTTCTGAATTCCTCGTATACTCAGATACATTCAATATCCTTCTAGAATTCTCCTTTTAATTACCGATAAAATCACAAATATTATTTTGACCTCTAAATCATAATATTAAGTCCTCTCGTTATGATCTCGATATTGATTAGGGTCACAGCATGTCAAACCCTGTTAGTCAATATACTAATGAGTGATAATTTGTGCTCTGATTAAAATAAGACTTATCATTATTAATCTAATTAATAATTCAATCTTACATTGAATAAGTCATATTTCTCCTAGTCAAGAATTTATTTTATCAGAACCAAAATATCAACTCCATTAGGATCTTGCCATGGTGCTACAGGGTAATGAGTCATACTATTGGTAATCTCATGTCTCACTACATGACTAACTGTGGTGACTACGAGCCGGATTACCAAGCGCGGATAGCCCAGTACAAGGCAAGAGGACCTCCACAGCTACCCATGAAAGGACAGTCTTGACACCTCAAGTCAAAGGAATTCGAATCATATAAGACTCATATATTATGACCAAGATAATAACTGTTGACATCTAGCACTATCTGAGTAGTTATTATCATGCGTCACTATTCGATACCCTTAACTCTTTAAGAACCCACTTGTTTATTTAAATATCATTATATCATGGAGAATGAGATTCCTCCTCAAAATAAACCATGTGATAACCTAGAGGTTCAATGAATGCCCAGTTCATTGTCCTATACCGATTATGAACATTTTTAAGATTATCTTTTACCAAAGATATTTGTCTCATTATTATCAACAACTTGATAATAAATTCTTTGTAGATAATCAAAGGGCCATATATTTCATAGTATATTTAACTACTGCATTCATAATATAATCAACAACTTGAATATTTATTTATTATGAATGTGAAATATACATATGTCCATTGTGGTATAATAATTAATACATAAAAAGTAGTGAATGCACTAGGGCATACACACCACTGATAACAACAGGGTAATGAGTCCTACTATTGGTAATCTCATGTCTCACTACATGACTAACTGTGGTGACTACGAGCTAGATTACCAAGCGTGGATAGTCCAGTACAAGCCAAGAGCACCTCTATAGCTACCTATGAAAGGACGGTCTTAACACTTCAAGTCAAAGGACTTCAAGTCATAAAAGACTCATATATTATGACCAAGATAATAACTGTTGACATCTAGCATTATCTGTGTAGTTATTATTAGGTATCACTGTTCGTTACCCTTAACTCTTTAAGAACCCACTTGTTTATTTAAATATCATTATATCATGGAGAATGAGATTCCTCCTCAAAATAATGTGATAACTTAGAGATTCAATGAATACCCAATTCATTGTCCCATGCCAGTTATGAACATTTTTAAGATTATCTTTTACTAGAGATATTTATCTTATTATTATCAACAACTTGATAATAAATTTTCTGTAGATAATCAAGGGTTGTATATTTCATAGTATATTTAACTACTGAATTCATAATATAATCAGCAACTTGAATATTTATTTATTATGAATGTGAAATATACACATGTCCATTGTAGTATATTATTTAATATATAAAAAGCAGTAAATGTACTAGAGCATACACACTACTGATAACAAACTTCCACTTGCACTAGTGTCATTCACTACAATATCTAAGATCTATCTTCTAAAGATGATGGTCTAACTGTGCTTGTGTCATTGGCTTCATGAATGGATCAGCTGCATTGTCAGCTGATAGAATTTTCTGCAATGAGATACCATCTCGCCCAACTATTTCTCTAATTAAATGATAACGCCAAAGCATATGTTTGAAGTTCTTGTGAAACTTTGGTTCCTTAGACTGTGCTATAGCTCCATTATTGTCACAATACAAAGGAATGAGACTGAATAAATGGAACCACATCTAAATCTATTAGGAAGTTCTTCAACCACACAGCTTCTTTACGACATCTAAGGCTGCTATATATTCGGCCTCTGTAGTATAATCAACAATTGTCTTTTGCTTGGAACTTTTCCATACTACAGCTGCACCATTCAGAGTGAACACATGCCCTGATGTGGACTTCAATTCATCCTTATCTGATTGAAAATCAGAATCTTGTATCCAACCATACTCATATCGTCTCCTCCATAAACCAAGAATAAATCTTTTGTCCTTCTCAAGTACTTAAAGATTGCCTTGACTGCTGTCCAGTGGCCTTCACCTAGATCAGACTGATACCTTCTTGTTAAACTAACAGTAAAGGCTATATCTATTCTAGTACACAACATAACATATATTAGACTGCTATGGCTGAAGCATACAGTATTCAGCCATTCGTGCTCTTTCTTTAGAAGTTTTTGGACTCATCTCCTTAGAAAGATGCACTCCATGCCTCATAGATATTAATCCTTTTTTGGAATTTTCCATCCCAAATCTTTTTAGGATCTTTTCTAAATAGAGGGCTTGGGACAGCCCTAGCATTCTCTTAGCTCTATCTCTATACAGCTTATTACCAAGAATGTAGGCTGCTTCTTCCAAGTCTTTTATGGAGAAGGTGGATGATAACTAGACTTTTATGTTAGTTAGAAAGCCAACATCATTTCCCATTATTAGAATAGCATCAACATATAAGACTAAGAAAGCAATCTTGCTCCCACTAACTTTCTTGTACACACAAGCCTCATTTGGATTTTGAATAAAGTGATAACTCTTTATGGCTTTATCAAAACGCCTGTTCTAGCTCCTTGAAGCTTGCTTAAGACTATAAATGGATCTCTTAAGCTTGCACACTTTGGAACTATCTTTAGAATCAAATCTTTTAGGTTGTTCCATATAAATTTCTTCTTTAAGAAATCCATTGAGAAAAGTAGTTTTGACATCCATCTGCCATATCTCATAATCGTAGTGTGCTACAATAGCTAAGAGTATTCTAATACTTTTAAGCATGGCTACAGGAGAGAATATCTCTTCATAGTCAATCCCTTCCTGTTGGCGATACCCTTTCGCTACAAGTCTAACTTTATAAGTATCAACATTCCCTTCATAATCTAGTTTACGCTTATAAACTCATTTACAACCTATTGGAACTATTCCTTTAGATGGGTCTATATGTTCCCAAACTTGATTCTGGTACATGGAATCTATCTCAGCTTGCATTGCTTCTTGCCATTTAAGAGTGTCAATGTCAGACATATCCTCCTCATAAGTGATAGGTCTTCTGGTTGATCATTACTACCAAATATGAATAACTCTTCGTCATGTTCAATAGTAAATCCATACCATCTAGGAGGATGTGAAGCTCTTTCAGATCTCCTAGGAGCTGAAGTGATATCCTTTGTCATGTTAGGCTCAATTGGCTTATCAATCTCCATTAGTTCAGCCACTTGGATTTATTTTTCAGATGACTCTTCATTTAAAACAATATGCATGCCTTTGCCTCCCTCTTTAAGAAACTCTTTCTCAAGAAAAATGGCATCTCTACTCACAACAATAATTTGTTCGTCAAGTAGATAGAAATAATATCCCAAATTATTTATAGCAATGGCATATCCAATAAATTGGCATTTAGTGGACTGTTCCTCTAACTTATCTATGTTTTGCCTTTTAATATAGGCAGGACAACCCCATATCTTAAAATGAGATAATATAGAAGTTTTACCAGTCTATATCTCATATGGACTAGTACTCACAGATTTAGAAGGAACTCTATTAAGAATGTATAATGTTGTTTCTAAAGCATATCCCTAAAAGGAAATAGGTAAGTCAGTATAACTCATTATACTACATACCATGTCCAACAAAGTACGATTTCTCTTTTTACTCACACTATTTAGTTGAGGTGTGCCTGGTGGAGAAAACTGTATGACAATTCCATTTTCTTTGAGGTAATCATTAAATTTAGTACTTGAATATTCACCACCTCAATCTGATCGAAGTGCTATAATATTCTTTCCTAATTTATTTTCAATTTCGACCTTATACTCTTTGAACTTTTCAAATACTTCATATTTGTATTGCAATAAATACAAATACTCATATCTAAACTTATCGTCTATAAAGATAACGAAGAATCGGTAACCTCCTCGAGCCATTTACTTAAATGGTCCACAAACATCAATATGAATTAATTCAAGAAGGTTCTCAGCATGTATCATTTGACCAGCAAATGAACCTCTAGTAATTTTCCCTTACAGACATGATTCACACATAGAACCATTAGAATGAGAATCTAAACCTTTTAGAATTCCCATGTCTACCAATTTGTGCATCCTTGCATTAGAAATATAACCAAGTCTTAAGTGTCATACCCGTGTCATACTTGAATCATCATACTTAGTTTGATTAGAATTGTCATTTATATTGCTCAATAATAACTCTTTATTTTTTATCTTATTAGGCTTATCACAATATAAATAATATAAGCCATGATGTTTAGTTCCAATGCCAATAAGATTATTATTAAAATAAATGTAATACACATCTTTGCAAAATAAGAATTCATAATTATTGTTTGTCAAAGCGAATACATAAATAATGTTCTTATAGGCATTATGAATATGCAAAACATCCGATAATAAGATAACATGATGGTTTAATAAAATGGAAATATCTCCCATTTGCTCGACTGCAACTTTTGCTCCATCACCAAGAGTGAGTTTTATCTCTCCATCACATAACAACTTCTTATGTCTTAGATCCTACACAAAGGAACATATATCAGTAGTTGCTCCTGTGTCTAAGACCCAAGCATATGATGAGTTAAAAGAACGATCATAATTTAAATCAATATTTAAATTCAAAGGATGAGAAATACCTGAAGGATCTATAATCCCTTTGCCTTTGGTCTTCTGTAAACTTTTTAGATAAATTGAACAATTTTTCTTCCAATGACCATCCTTTTGATAATTGAAGCAGGTTCCTTTGTCAACCTTTAGCTTAAGCTGGCCTTTTGCTTTCCCCTTACCCCTTTTTGGGATGCAAAGAAGAGGGAGTGGAACTCTTTCCCATAATGGTCTTCTCCTTCCTTTTCTTTAGATAAGAAGAAGAAGCTACTACTAATACTTCTGCCTCTTTCTTTTGGGGATTAATCACAATATTTTAATGATAAACCAAATTTTAATGCAACTCTTGCAAAGTGCACTCCACTTTGTTCAAATGGAAATTAGAAATGAAACTTCCATAAGAATATGGAAGTGATGCTCATATACGATTTGTCTTAAGCTCTGCATCCATGAAGAAACTGAGATCTTCAAGACAATAAATAAGCCTTACAATCTCATCAACATGTTCACCAACATCTTAGCCTTCCTTCATTTTCATTTGGAATAGTTTATTGGAATAGTTAAAACGGGTAGTCCTACTAGCCTTGCCGTAACTTTCCTTTACTAATTCCAAAATGTCATCACAAGCTTCTATCTTTTTATATTGCTCTTGCAGCTTATTTTCCATATAAGCAAGTATATAGCACTTTGATTGGGTGTTCTTATCAACCCAATCTGTGTAATGTTATTTTTCAGCCTCACTTGCATTAGCGGCAGGTGCTGTAAGTTTTGGCTAACTAGCAACATCCCATAAGCACTGTTGGATAAGCACCAGCTTAAGATTCCTTAACCAGTCCACATAATTAGGCCCAATGAGCCTATTACGTTCCAAAAACTATTAGAGTGGTAATGGTGTAGCCATATTATTAGAGAAAAATTACAGCAGAAAAAATAAAATGTATCAGTTTAATTATATATTAATGGTCAAACCAATTAACCAAAATGATTTGGACACATAATCATAATGGTTTTTCCCACTAATTTGGTGCATCCTACACTTCCCTCATAAGAAACAAAAGTGTTAGAGATGTGCCCAAAAGGCAATCCCCTCAGGCACTTAGTGTACACATTCATGAAGGAATTCTTTCATTATATTAGTATTCATTTGTATATGAATTGATATAGATCTTAAACTGATTAATGAAAGTCTATGATATGAAACATAGCATAAAGGAAATCATGATAATGAGATTCATATCATGTGTAATTATGTTAGTATCTAAATTATCCCTAGTCATAGGATCAATAAGATAGGACATTGTTGATCCGGATAGACTAACACATGTTATATTCCTTGATTGGATCAAGCAGTAGATCTTATGAGCTGTGAGCATACTACCGTCTACCTCATATTGCTGGATCTCCATATTTAACCTTACCTACTCATTAATAGAGAAGAGCTCACATTAGAGTCATATAGGACAAAATCCATATTATGTGATACAACCCTTCCCACCTAGGTTCAAAACCAAATAAGCTAAAGCTATGATACCTCTAAATGTAACACCCTTTCATATAATCAGGTGTAACGCCTACGAGGTAGAGCCTAGAAAAATAATATGATATATAAAAGGTAATTCAGTAATTAAAAGAAAATAATATGAAATTGATTTGATTATGTAAATGGTGAGCAGGACATGTAATAACCATAACATGTAATTAAGGCTTAGTTTAGATAATATATATTGAGTGTATCAGAGGTATATTGTAAGAATAAGAAGGTATATCTAGGGTATATGTAGGGTATATTGCTTAAATTTGGTTTTGGTTTTGCATTAGAGGTCAAAATAGGGTAAACATGTAGCCTCACACCCGTGAAAGAATTGTTCATGGTTGTGAAGATTTAGAAAACTAGAAAAATCTTGAGAATTTTTAGGCAGTTGCTACAGTAAAAATGTCATGATTGTGACACAATCCTTCATGGCCATGACACCACTGGTATATAAGGTGGAATATTGGTCAAACTTCATTTTTACACTGCTATTCCACCCCTCAAACACCCAAACACGATCCCTTACACCCAAAAACCATATCCTAACATATTCCCATGAACTTTTGAGTGATCAAACACCAAAATCAACATTAAAGCTAAGATTAAACCAAGGATTTAGAGATCTATCAAGCTGTGGAGAGTATAAGTTTGAGGTGGAATAAGGAACTTGGTTTTCTCTTGGCAAATCAATATGTTATCTACCTTCAAAAGTAAGAAAGACATGTTTCATTAACTCCTTATGATGATTTTGAGATTTATTGGTGCGATTGTATATGTTGGGAGGAAGAATCATAAGTGATGGAATTTATGGAGATAGTTGATAAGCTTATGTATAGGAGGTGTTTTTGAAGTTTAATTGAGTAAGAAATAAGAGTCTTAGGATGAGATTATGTGTCTAGGACTTAGGTAAGGACTTTAGGGGTTAGATTTATGATCATGTAATTTTGCTATGATTATGGAAGTTGATAGAATTGCTATGTTTGTATTAGGAGATAAAGAAGAGGGAGGAGACAAGAGACAAGAAGGGTAGACAAGCCCAAATCTTGGAAATTTTGCAAAGCTCCATTGAGGTTTATTCATATATGCATTATTATTTGCTCAAATGCATGCTTGAATATGTTGATGGCATAAATTGTGTGTTCATATGATTAAATGACATGTTATGGCATATTTAGAATCATGGAATAATATGTCATTTGTTAAAATGTGCAATGAATAATTGTGAATAGAAATTGATAAGTTAAAGAAAATAAATGTGTAATTATGAAATTGAATTGGTAATAAAACTAAGGTATTAAATGTGTCAATTATTGGGTTATAAATTGAATATGATATGAAATTATTTTGAGCATGTTTTGAATCTTGAAATATTAAAATGTGTGAAAGATTGATTGGATTTGATATATGAATGTTTGATGCCTTATAAAATGAGTTTAAAATTGAAAATTGGAAGAAATAAAGAGTCATAACCATGACTCGATAGTGTTATGCCCGAGACATAAAACCAAGGAGATACAAAATGCTTCATGACCATGATCCCGTGACACCTTGTTTTGACAATTTTTGTGTGCTTTTCCTTATGATTTGGGTATTTAATAAGAGTATACTGACATCCTTTAAATGATTAAATATGATGGAATAATATGTTGTTAACCTTAGGGTGATTGCTCCCTATTTTGATCTTGACAATCAAATTAAATGGTACTAACATTTTCATTAAGTATTGTTTTGATAGTGTTCAAAGTTTCAACACATTTGGTTATATATTCCTCATTGAACAACTCAAGCATTTCTTGGAGATGCGTAACTCCCGATCAGGATAAGTATCTCCCGATTGGGACTCAAGTACAGACCGGGAAGTAAGTGTCCAGACTGGGAAATATTGTCTTCTGATCTTCCAAAGTTCTAATAGTGGAAGTAGATCGGGACAGGAGATGTCCCGACTGGGACATTCCATTTTTAGACCGGGATATGTTAAAGTCCGATTAGAAAATTTAAAAAGACATGACTGTTGAAGAGGAGACACTACCAAAATGTTTCAAGTCATCATAAAGTCAAAATGACCAAAGTCAAACTTACTTAGGTCCCGACCGGGAAGAGTGGTCCAGACCGGAAAAAACTCAAGGCCAGTAGATCCAAGTCCTCGGCTATGACATCATCGGGCAAGTCCCGACCGGGACACAAGGAGTCCCGACCAGAAAAATTGAGTAGGGACTAGCCATTGGACGATTCTGCCAACCAGAAGATATCACATATTAAAATAGGCTATTTTCCGACCGGGAAAGCTATGTTCCCAATTGGGAATCCCTCTCAGTAGACAGTATTTAATGCACTTGTAAGAGAACGTTAAAAAGAGTTATGACACAACTTTGTAACGACTAATTGGTGGGTAATCAGTATAAATACCCTACCAAAAGGCCATTTAATTCAACTAACTATTTTCAAAGTGCCAAAACTCTTGCAATTTAATTTCTCAATCTTTCTTCATTAATTATTTGTGTAAGGGTTCAAGTGTTAATCTTCAAACACTTGGGTTATCTTGTAATTGGATAGTGTGAGCCAAATTACAAGGAATTGGTTGTTGTGTGAGCCATAAAAATACAAGGAAATTTCAGATTGAGTGTTAGCCTTGGTAAAACACCTAGTTGGGAGTGAACTAGCAAAATCTCCATTTGTAATCTAACTGATTAGATTATTGAATACCCAATTAAGGTTGGGGAGAGGAGTAGGGTTAGTTAATACCCAAACCTCTATAAAGTTTGTGTCTCAATCTTCTCAATCCTTTTCACTTCCTTGTAAGTGCAAGAATTTTTTATCTTCCCACCAATTCAACCATTCCCCTTCTTGGTGATCATTTGGGAAACATATGTGATACCACAATTTGAATTTATGATTAATTAGTTATATAAAAATGAGAGAAATTTAATCATGTCGATTAATATAGGTATATAAATATGTGATGGAAATAAATAATTAATATGGTTAAATGCTCATATCTCTACTTTAGGAATAACTTAGGATAGATGGTGCTATTAGACAAGTGCTCAAAAGGCAATCACCTTTAGCATTTACTGTACATATTTATATAATTAATAAAGGCATTTTCATTAATTTGATATTCATTTGTTATATGAATTGATAGTGATCTTAAATCGATTAATGAAGTCCTTGATACATAACATAGCATGAAGGAAATCATGATGAGATCATGATAATGAGATTCTTATCATGTGTAATTATGTTAGTATCTAAATTATCCCTAGTCATATGATTAATGAGATGAGACATTATTAATCCAGATAGACTAGCACATGTTATATTCCTTGATTAGATCAAGTAGTAGATCTCATAATCTATAAGCATGAGATGTTTAGAGTTAATATGTGGATGCTTGCTAAGAGTAGCCAAGTACATTGGATGACCTTCTGTTAGACAATCATATGCATATTCTATTCAAATGTCAATAATAGTCTCATCATAGTAATGGTGCAAGTATCCTTAAACTTGAGGTACTCAAGGATATCTTGGATACTGATTCTGTACTTTGACTCTATTCCTTGTTTCCTCATAGAAGTTGCTCATAGGGTGGTGATTGGGTACATCTTGAGGTATTCGAAGGTAATTGGGTAGCCAACAAATGATTTACCACTCCGAATAGAGGGAGTGTATACCTATGGCCACTTGTTGAGACATTACTTAAGAATCTCTGGCCAGAGTTAAAATGTCATGAAGATGGTCTTTAGAGACATGTCTAATAGAGTAATGAGTCTCAAGGATAAGATCCAATATCACTTGGGCTAGGTGTGACGTAATCAATCTAGCGGGAATTGACACATTATCCATACTCCGAACCGAGTGGGGTATAGAATGTTGAAAGAATAAATTGCATAGAAATTGTCTATGGAAAGGTTCATAGTCAAACCACTGACTTTCCGGTCAATTGGGGGTCATGATGTATTGCTAGATACCGCTCATGACTTGCTTAAATTATTTGATAATTTTAGTGGCCAATATAACCGGGAACCTAATAGGTCACATGCTTTAGAGATATGAAGATTGAGTAAAATGGCTTTGGGTGAGATCCAAAATATGAGAGAATTATTTTGAGTCAGTTTGCGACAAAATCGCGGGAAAAAAAATCGCTAGGGTTAATAGGCCCGTACAGGACTGCGTAGGCCAATTAGCAGGCCAGCTGAGCCTACCCAGCAGCCCAACTGAGTGAAGGGTTTTGATCATGTATCACATACATAAAACGCAGCAGAAAATAAAAATGTTCAAAACCCGAATCAAAGGATTATACATGTGCCAATTAAAACTAATTTAACCGAAGAAAATTCAGAATTTATACCTTTATAATTTCTTGATTTTTCTTCAACTTCTCACCATGTTGGGTTGTAGCAAACCACAACAATCCAATCTTGGATTGTCTCTAACAATATCCACACGAAGATGAGAGGATGAAACCACTAAGGAGATGGCTTGAACATACCTCAAAGTGCTAGCAATGGTGTATGTTCATATGAGAAGAAAATCAAACTCTTTAATTTTCTTGTTGTCTCCAAAAATTTTTCTTCTCTAAAAAATTTTTCCTTGTCTATTTTCTGTCTTTTGGGGTCTTTTAGATCCAAAAGAAAATCAGAAAAGTAGATCAAAATTGAGAGAAGGAGAAAGTGAAGAGGCATGAATAGTGAAATGGCCAATTTTGGCCATTTATACACATTCGGGAAGACTAGCGTGCTGCCCGCCTGGGCCTGCTGGGCAGGCCAATCGGCAAGCCTGCTAGGCCAGCGGGCCCGTACGGGCCCGTCAACCCCCCGAGTGATTTTTCCCCGCGATCTTATCGCGAACCGACTCAAAATAATTTTCTCATATTTTGGATCTCATCCTAAGCCATTTTGCTCATTCTTTACATCTCCAAAGCGTGTGACCCATTA
>CATIWF010003674.1:0-18703 GCA_949630135.1 Balakata baccata | reverse complement strand
ATGAAAATAATACAAAGTTTAGTAACCATGAGTACAATTAACTCCATTTTATCATAATTCATATTCATGTATCTCACATTACTTCTCATGGTCTCATTACTTGTAAGATCACGTATAATAATTATTTCATATTTGACATGCAAAAGACATCCATAAAATCATGTATCATGAAAAATAACATTGTCCATAACCTATTCCAGACAACCAGTTAACTACACAAGTGTGTCAATAGGACATGCCAGTGTAGGATCAATGGGCATATGGTGCGGGGTACGCCTGCGAGTTGCGGCATGCAGTAGCATACTGCATATAGCATGCAGCGGCACGCGACATTCTGATGGGCTAGCACGGGGTGTGTTCCATCTGCACGCCTCATGCTATGCCTTGGCCCATCACACGCTAACATGGACGTGTCAACACGTCCCTGCAGCTGGCCAAATTTCGTTTTCAGCCCCTGTAAACATGCCAAACAAACCATCAATTACATCCAACCAAAAACTAATGTGTTATACAATTTTTTACACTTTTTTTTCCATGGAATCAGACCCAATTTTAACATCAATCCAACTATTAAGTTATGCTAAATTTTATTTTAACAATCAATCTTCATACATAATCAACAATGTAACATAGTTCCTATTATTTACCCATTTAATTTCATATTCACATAATCATACCAATAAAATCATAAACCAAATACACAGAAAAATTACTCAATAAAGAAGAATGAGGCAAATAATTATAAACATATGTACAGACATAAATTGAGCCTCCAAAACGATCATACTGCTCTCCCTCGACCTGGTGGGTGTCTCCACCAACTGTGTCTTCATCTAGAATGAGAAACAACTTTGTGGATTCACTACCATTATTATACGTTACAGAAACAAAATCCCTAATAAATCGTAAATGTGATAAATTTAAGAATTGGAACGAAACACTTAATGTAGGAGAAGAGAAACTAGAGCATTGTCAACTAAATCTTCATTAACTTTTGTTCTATGGTGAAAAGGTGTCTGCGAAGGATTTTTAGACTGAGAAATTTGATGGAACAATGGAATGGAGAGAGAGGCTCAATGTATCCAAGAGAGTGGGCAACTACGGTAAAGAAAGAGACAAAAATCGTGATTTTTATATATTGTAGCATAAATCCTCACGGACTAGCTACAACCAACATGAGGGCTTGTAAAAATAGACCAACACAAGAATACGGGCGTGTTCCTTTATATTACATATATTACAGGCGTGTTATCTTATTAAATTATAATATAAATTAAATTATTTTTTTAATTAACTTTTTATTCCTTTTTCTTTTTTTAAATAATCCTTTTTAAATTATTTCTTGTAATTACCAAATTACTATTCATATGCTACACAAACTTCTAGGCCCTACTTCATGGAGTTACAAGAAGAATACGATAATCTACTTGATTTTCATGATGACACAATTACTATGAGGCAAGAGGAAGCAGTAAACCCGACTATTGTAGCTCTTATTCAACAAGAGATTGTTAAAGCTCTAAAAGGAAAGATAACAGTGGATGCAAGTCAAGTGAATTTTGCACATGCATCAACATATGTATGTATGAGTTTAAACTATATTTACAAATAACTAGTTTGTACAGGAACTTCGAGGCATATGTGCAGATCACTAAACCCATTACAATCATTAACTACCTTATCCAATCCTATTTCTATGCAATTACCAGATGGTTCAACTAAACACGTTAACCATATTGGAAAAGTCTCCATGTCAAAGCATATTGAGTTAACAAAAGTCATGTATATACCTTTATTCAAATGTAACTTACACTCAATCAGTAAGCTTACCAATTCAGTACCAGTCCTGTTTAACTTTTCTTCGACTAATTATGTTTTATAGGTCTAGAAGACTTAGCAGCTTATAGCAGTTGGCAAAGTAGTAGGAACCATGTACATATTCGATCAAAAACCTCTTTTGCTGATTCAACTATCCTTTCATATTTGTCAAAAATAAGTTCTTGTTGCAGAAAAGAACCTTTTGAACCTCATTTACTGGAACAATTACCTAATGCAAAGCATATTAGTTGTGTTATTGTTGTTTTTAACAATCATAAAGGGTTTGAAAGTTATAGTAATATGTGAAGAGTATTTTAGTAATTAAAAGTAAGAATTTAAAAAGGATTAAAGTTTAAAAGAAAAATAATTTAATTAAATGAAAAATAATTTAAATTGGGTTAAAATGAAACAATTAGAAAGTTAAAGGGTTAAAAGAAATAAGTTAAATAAACAGAATTTAAATTAAATAATATTGAATTAATTAAATAAATAAAAAGAAGAACACACCTGCACAATTGAAGATCACAGACGTGTATTGATGAGTTGTGTAATTGCCAAAGTCACCAAACGCAGCATTTTAATTCTTACACAGTAACCTAGCCCACATTTCCTTTAAATACTCAACTCTTCTCTTAGCCGCCCCCATTCTACTCACTTTTTTTATAAAAGTTATTTTCTCCATATTTTCCACTATCTTCTCAACCCTCACAAACACACATTTGTCCACAGAGAACAATGTTTAATAGTGCTGAGATTAATTAACAATGTCCATCCTTGGTCCTCCTTAACAGTAAGTCTTCAATCCTTTTGTTTAGAATTTGTCACAGATGGTTATAGACTAACAGAATAAAGAATTGGGTATTTTTAACACAGAATAAGATTTGTTAACCCATGGGTTGTATTTTCGTTCTAGGCGACAAAAACACTAGTGGAGACAACTACCAGACCGAGAGAGAGCATTAGGGATAGATTTAAGGCTCCAAAAGGTTTGTATATATACTCATAATTATTTACCATTGTTTATTTTATATGGATTACTTGACTTGTTGAGGTATTGATTGTATGATTTAATGAGAAAATATGATATTTTATTGTGGAAGAAATTATTCTTGCCTCCGTGCTCATGAAATTAATATATGGTATTGTTATGGCTCGATGGTGATTAAAATTGGAACTGTAATCACTTAAAAACATTGGAAATATGAAGAACACGATAATATTGGCTAAAACACAAATGGAGGACCAAAAGGGTAATTTGCAAGGATTGCATGCCAACACGGGCATGTCCATAAGGACATGCACGCGTGATGCTGCCATCATGCAGCCGTGTTGGCATAATAAGTCGCATAATGGGGCTGGCGTGTCGTAGAGCATAGTAGAGGCCCCACATAGGAATGCCGAAATGGCACGCTTATGCAGTGCTTTAGGAAGAAACTTTATTTTTTATGTCATCTTGATAATTTTGGCCTATACATGTATATTTTTTATGCCTTTTTATTGTCCACATGATAAATATAATACATGGTGAGATTTTATGTATGAAAGTATGGAAAAATGCTATGAGATGCATGATGCTAATCTATGATGAAATTTTTTGTTGACATGAATAAGAGGCATGTGATTTATTGCATGGCAAAGGCTTACATGATGAATATATGCAAATACATGGTTATGAATATACATGATGATGAAAATGATAATTGTACATGATTAAATGGGAATAATTGTACATGAACATGGTCAAATTTTATGAAATGGGATTCATGTTTGGTAGTGAGTTCTTGATATGATGATAATATAAGATATAGACTATGATTGATGCCATAAGTATATATGACATATGAATTAGATGAATTGTTATTGGCATGGTAAATACAAGGAAAATGACATGATTGAATAAGGCTATGAATATGGATTCTTATTACAAGTGTTGTATATAGATTATGTTATGACATGATATGATGATACATGCAATGTAAATCATATAGAACAAATAAGGAAAAGCATAGAATAGCTATAGAAGTACAGAACGTATTTTATATGTCATTACTCATACTAGGATTAGCGTTAGGATAGATGTCATGTCATTCAAGCTTTAATTCTGGTACTGTAGATTGCTATGTATATATTGTGCTATAGACAAGGTGTTTACATCACGCATGCTTCCTTGTCCCTCTTTCTCATGAGGGCAAAGTGTTTACATCACTTCATTCATCCTTGACTCTTTTGTCTTTCCATGCGTTCTAGGCAAGATGTTTACATCACTTCTTATGTCCTTGTCCTATCTCCAGGTGTTACATCGCTTTATACGCCTCTGTTCCAGAGTCATTATCCATATCCGGATAGTCTGAGTATTGAGTAGTTGGGCAAGGTAATGTATAAATGATTATGTAACATGGTAAGGATTACTATGTGGCTTTCACTTTGGCTTTCGCTTACCAGGTACCTTCCTTATGTGGTTATGAATTCATTGGCATGACCATGATGGTAAAGTAACTAATTAATATGTGTATGAGATTATTTGTGAATGATGTTCAAATACCATGATTATATGTATATATGCATGGAAGAATTTTTATGATTATATGTAACACTAAGCTTTTAGTAGCTTAACGTGAGGGTTTCCTATACACGGTTAGAGCTACTAAGTAGCAGAGTTGATAAGAAAAGAAGGCGAGTCTGTTAGAGAAGTTAGAGAATCAAGTCATACATATTTTATTTTGTTCCATTTATATGGGTAGCTAGATATCTTTAATAACGATTTTATACAAGTAAATATTTATTATTGGATGAGGATTATAATAATTGAGTGTGTTTAGCCCTAATTTTCAGATTTTGCATGATGTTAATTTTACAATTGATTGGTATGGAAATAATGCAAGATATGAGACTTAATGATATGTTATTATGAATATGGAATATTATTTGATAACAGGATAATAGGTTAACTAGACATAAGTCGAGTAGCATTCACTTGTATAGTAGGGTTTAGCCTACTATATGGGAGGATGTTACACTATTAGACCAAACAATGGAAATAATGTCATTTTTTTAGATTGGCATAAATGCCTAGGTCATCATTTATTATCACTATGGGGCACATTTCAATTGTAAAGCCGTTGATCAATAATTCAAGTACCTATATTTGTGATATCTACCATTTGGCAAAGCAGCACAAGCTGCCTTTCTATAAAAGTGTCATTCAGACTAAACATGTGTTTGATCTCTTGCATGTTGATCTTTAGGGGCATACAGGCAATCTATAAAAATTGGAACCCAATATTTTCTTATAATCGTTGATGACTATAGCCAGATTACTTAGGTATATTTAATTAGTCATAAGTCTCAAACTCATCCTAGATTATAAGAGTTTTTTAGTCTTATCCAGAACCAATTTAATACCTATATCAAAATCATTAGGATAGATAATGGCACTGAGTTTATCAACTCACTTTGCCAACATTTGTTCCAAACTTCAGGCATTATCTATCAAAAAAGTTGTCCTTATACCCAACAATAGAACGGGATTGTTGAACATAAACACAAACACCTTTTTTGAGACAGCATGTGCCTTTATGTTTCAGTCCCATATGCCAAAACATTTTTGGGGGGAGGCAAAATGCCACCTACATTATAAATAGATTGCCTACTTCTCTTCTTGGTTGGAAAGTCCCATATGAGATTTTATACAAGAAACCAGTGGATTACTCTTTTCTTCGAACATTTGGTTGTTTATGCTTTGCTACTAATATTTCTCCTACCAAAGACAAATTTGCATCATGGTCCACTAAGTGCATTTTTTTAAGTTATGCCTCTGGACATAAAGCCTATAAAGTTTATGACTTGCAAAACAAAATTACTTTTATAACTAGAGATATTGTTTTCTATGAGCATCATTTTCCTTTTCATGTGGACTCTACTGATTCCATTACTGTACCTGCTAACCATACACCTCTACTTATCTTAGACCTTACCTCTGATGCTACTACTCGTACTAATACACATAGTAACTCTACTTTGCCACTTGTCATGTCAAGTAGTCATGAGTCTATTTCACCAATTCCCATTAACCATCCAACCCATAGGCACAGTAAAAGAGATCGAAACCCCTTTTCTTAGTTGTAAGATTATGTGTGCCACACCAATACAAATTATGTCCTCTTACCCTTACAATCACACACTCCAACTTTTTTCACATTATATACCTCAGACTTTACCCAATGTTTCTTCTCCTACCTTTTCATCTGCATACTTGGCTTTTCAAGTAAATGTTGTTCATGAACTAGTGATCTATAAACAAGCAATATAGTATGATGAATATGTAGCAGCCATGAATAAATTGCTTAAAGCTTTAGAGGATAATGATAATTAGGTCTTACTTCTTTGCCCCCTGAAAAAAAGGGAATAAGGAGCAAATAGGGTTACAAAGTAAAATATTTACTAGATGGCATATTAGAAAAATTCAAGGCCAGAATTGAGGCTAAAGATATAAACCAAGTTGAAGGGCAAGACTTTTTTGATAGTTTCTATCTTATAGTGAAATTGGTGACAATGAGAGTGCTTTTAGCTTTAGCCATAACTCATCAATGGCCTATTCACCAGCTGGACATTAATAATGCCTTCTTACATGGGTATCTTTATAAAGAAGTGTATTTAATTTCTCTAGAAGGCTATACAAGATCTGGTACTAATCAGGTATGCAAATTAAATAAGTCCCTATACAAGCTCAACAAAGCATCACATGAATGGAACTCTGAGCTGACTAAGCCATTGCTAGCCTTTGGTTTTACTCAATAAGCTTTTGATCATTGTCTTTGTTTTAAAGGCTCATCTTCTAGTTCCTTTCTAACATTTATAGTATATGTTGATGACCTTTTAGTCACTGGAAATTCACTCACGAACAATATTACTGTCAAAGCATACCTTGGTAAACAATTTACTATTAAAGACCTCGACTTTGCAAAGTATTTTTTAGGAATTGAAATTGTCAGGCATCCTCAAGGCACTTACATTAATCAGAGGAAGTATATTCTTGATATACTAAAGGATACCGACATGGTAGGCTATAAAGCTGCACCTGCATTATTCCCTAAAGGATTTAAACTAGCAGCTGATTGTGGTTCTCCTCTTCCTCACTAGAAGTATATTGTAGACTTATTGGCTGGCTAATCTACCTCGACCTGACCAGACCAAACATTAGCTACTATGTGCAATAATTAAGTCGATTTGTAAATCTACCTTGTCAAGCACATTAACACACAGCTATTTACTTACTCCTATATCTTAAAGGTCATATTTCTTTAGGACTCTATTATCTAACCAACAATGATTTGAAGTTAATTACCTATTGTGATGTTGATTGGGCTTCTTATGTCACTACTAGAAAGTCACTTACAAGGTATAATATACTTCTTGGAGGTGCCTTGATTTTTTGGAGCCAAAAAGCAAACAACAATTAGTCGATCTTCCTGTGAGGCAAAGTATAGAAGTTAGCTTCAATTATGTGTGAATTATAATGGATTAGCTATTTTTTGCAAAATCTTCAAGTTCCTTTAACTCAGCCTATTGCCATCTGGTGTGACAACCAATATGCTCTACATATCACTCAAAATTTATATTTCATGAGCGGACTAATCATGCTGAAATTGATTGTCACATAATGCATAACAAGTTCAAAGAGGGCTTTGTTCAGCCACAATATCTTTCCTCCACCTTGCAGCTTGCAGACATGCTTATGAAGCCTCTCACTTCTACACATTTTCTTTCTATGGTGTCTAATTGGGATTAGTTTATCATTACCAATCACCAACTTGAGAGGGATGTACAATATGGTAGTATTAGTTTTTTGTTGTAGTTATAACTTATTGTTAGAGTAGTAGATTTTGTTTCTTATAGCAGTAGTGTTATAGTTCTTTGAGCTGAGTTTGGTAGAGTAGTTATTTTATGTCCTCATGTCCATTCTTCATTGGTAGCATATTTGTTTATAAACTCAACGGTTATTCATTTCTCAATAGAATGAATCATTTTCAGCTCAATTCTTCTTTTCTTGTTCTGCTTGAGCAGAGAAATTACAATTTTCACATATATGTTATATAACAAATTAATTGTAATAACCTCGACCGTCCATACATGCACTATCACACGCATTTAATTTTGACATTTTCATTTTATAAATGTCAGTCACATGAAACACATGCATACAAAAGGGTTTTGGCGTGAACGTGTTCATGAGATAGACTTGATACGGGTCGGTTTATCGCAATAGGAGCAAGTCATACGTGTCTAGTTATAATTTAAATAAGGACACAAGATATTGAAAATGAAATTAAATAAAATGATTAAAATTGAAATAAATGAAATTTGGCATAGTTAAATGATTTTGATTGGACAATTTGACTAGATAGTATTTTGGCACTAAATAGATGTAAATATGTAGAGAAAATAATAATAATAATAATAATAATAATAATAGTAATAATAATAATTAATTTAATTAATTATTAATTATTAATTATATAAATAAAACTGAAAAACTAAAAAAATAAAATAAAACCACAAAGTTGGCTTACACTAACAAAAAGGGTTGCTCATCCTATTTTGCAGCCAAAAGAAATGGTCTTCCTTCTTCTTCTTTCTCTCAACTTGTTCAGCAGCCAACCAAGAAGAAACTGATCACTTGTAAGTTAATTACTCCTCTTTAGTGTTTAAATTAAATTTATGGTTGATGGGTTATGTCTTAGAGTATGCGAATAGCTAAGTGGTTATGCTCAAAGATTCCGGAATTTTGTTTTGTACAGAAAGATAGGCTTCCATTTTCATCATATTATAGAATGAATCTGAAGAAGCACAAAACACCAAACTTGTAGCTTTATGTCTTAAGTTTATGGCTAAATAAATAGTTTTGCATGATTTGGTGTCTGTGGAAAGATATTGGCATCAGACTGAAACTGGTTCCATTGAGGAACCTAGCTGAATCATCTAATGTTTTGATTCTGTTTCTATATGATAGAGTCGGTAACTGATGAAACTCAAAACATAAAAGTTGTAGATATATATGTTATCTAGTTGTATACAGGATTTTAGGACTAGATTATGGGCAGATGTTGAGGTATGGGCAAGAGAGTCATGTTTGTTCCATATTTGAGCTGCCTGTTTAGTGTCCTGGGTAGGTCCAGTCAGTTGTTTGCCAATTTTGAGCTCCTTATAGACATAATCTGTAACATTCTCGACCATTCATACATACATTATCACATACATTTCATTTGAATATGTACATTGTATAAATGTCATTCACATGAAACACACGCATGCATGGGAATTTTAGTGTGAACGTGTTCATAAGATAGACTTGCCACGGGTCTGTTTACCGCAATAGGAGCAAGTAGTACGTGTCTAGTTATAATTTAAATAAGGACACAAGATATTGAAAATAAAATTAAATAAAATGATTAAAATTGAAATAAATGAAATTTGGTATAGTTAAATTATTTTGATTGGACAATTTGACTAGATAGTATTTTTGGCACTACGTATATGTAAATATGTAGAGAAAATAATAAAAATGAATAAATAAATAAATTAAATAAATTAAATATTAATAAATCAAAAAGTTAAAAAAAAAAAGAAAAAAATAGAAAGGGACAAATTGTCTTGGCTGGTTGTGCATGAAAAGGGGCTGCTGCCTTATCTCAATTGCAGCCAGCTTTTGCTTCTTCTTCCCTTCGTTTTTCTTCAATTTCGCTCTCAAATTCCAGCCATATTCAGACCTTCATATAACAGGTAATTCATGTATTCTTCTTGTCTTGCTAATTTCTTTATTAAGGATAGATGATGTAGATCTTTTTCATGCAAGTGATGTAGTTGGATTCTGTTTTGGGGGCAGTATATTGGTGCCCCATTTTCTTCATGTTAAAGGCTAATTCTAAAGAAGCACAAAACACCAAAATGTAGGTTTATGTCTCAAGTTTAAGGCCATTTAAATGGTTTTATATGATTTGGTGTCTGTTTAAAGATATTGGCATCGGACTGGAACTAGTTCCATTAAAGAACCTAGCTAAATCATCTAAAGTTTTGATTCTGTTTCTATATGATAGAGTCAGTAATTGATAAAATGCAAACATGAAAGTTGTAGATATATGTGTTATCTACTTGTACACAAAATTTTAAGACTTGATTGTGGGTGGATGTTGAGTTATGGGTAGGAGAGTCATGTTTGTTCCATATTTGAGTTGCCTGCTTAGTGTCCTATGCAGGTCCAGTCAGTTGTTTGCAATTTTGAGCTCCTTATAGACATAATCTATAAATAGGCAACCATGAAAGTTATAGGTATATGGCTTAGCTAAATTTTGGCACAAATTTCACCTCAATATGTTGTGTTGTTGTGAGTTATGGCCTTCAAAATTCAGACTGGTCTGAATGTCAGCCCTGTTTCTGACCAGTCACAATTACCCTACCATATGAGGACCTTAGAGGCAGAATGGATGAAAGTTGTAACATAAAAAATGTTCCATTTGACATATCTATGTGTATACCAAATTTCATTCAAATATGACTTACACGTTATAAGATATGAAGAAACAAAATTAGTGTCCCAAAACTGCCTAAGGTCCAAAACATGGCAAAAAATATAACACTAATTTAAATTGCATAAAATATTTCACAATGGTCCAATTTGCCTAAATTTTAGATATGTTATAACCCTACATGTTAGCTTTAATTAGAAATAAGAATCATATAAGTTGGACTAGTATAGAAAAAGTTATAAGTTATTAAACACATAAAGGTCACACTACCATAATACCAATCCTAGTTAGTGGTCCTTAAAATGCATATTTTGTTTAAGTTTCAGTAAGTTTATTTAGCTACCAATTGACCAATTATACATTCAATTAGGTCCACAGCATATTGGAGAGCCTCAAGGAAGTGAAAGACAATAAGTTAGAGTCTTAGTAGCAAAAGAAAATGTGAGTTTAATTATCAAACGATTTCTTTGGTACGTGCTACGTGTAATGTGATTATTACGTGCTATGTGTAATGTGACTTGATTTGCTTTATTTGAATTACATGATTGCTATGATGTGGCCAATGAAACTGTATTGAGTGTAAAGTGCATGTTTGGATTACATGCATAGGTTTTCTTTGTATAAGGCAAAAGTTGACTGAAATGTATAATGATTGTTGCAAATGCATATGCATATGGAATTCAAAGGCGTTGTGACTAGCTAAATAGCATTGAGAAGCAAAAGAAGAGGCCTATGGCCCAAACAAATGTTCAAAAGCAAAAGAAAATGCCTATGGCCTAACAAATGTGCAAATGTTACAAATGATCAAGCTAGCTCGCAAATGCAAATGTTTATATGGAAACCTGGGACAGTGTCCATTTAGCTTGGTCATAACAATAAGAGAATGACATAAGCATAAGCAAATGAAATGATAACATGAATTAATATGATTTATATTCATATAATATTAATAAATAGAATGACATGTAAAATATGTATGAATGACGATTATTACTTGTAATTATGATTGGCGTGGTACTTTAGAAAGCTTTTGATAATTATTCTCATTGAGTTCCAACTCATCAAATTGCATCATTTTTCAGGCAAAGAAGAACAATTAGCTCATTTTGGAGGTGCATACCATATAGAAGACATGGATCACAGGTCACCGGCCTAGCCTTACCAATCTCTCTCCTTGAATTACACATATGTATAGGAACTTGACATATATGTTTGGGTTGTATATCTGCATATGTAATATATTATGTTTACAATCAGGCTGTGATACTATGGAAAATTATTAAATATTGCACAGAGATAATGTTATATGATTCAACAAAAAAAATTTATCCCACATTATAAATAGGACTATGTCTTATTCTATGCAATACATGATAACATGATACAAGTACAAGTGATAGCCACAGGTAACATAATATAAGTATAAGTGATAGCCACAGGTATAAGATGTTACATAATATGTAAATGGTCAAAACATGAAAGTCACCTCAATATGTTATGTATGTTGTGAGTTATGGCCTTCATAAATCAGATTGATCCATATGCCAGCCTTATTTCTTACCAGTCACAAGTACCCTACCATATGAGGACTTTAGAAGCATAATGGATGAAAGTTGTCAACATGAAAATTGTTCCATTTTGAATGTCTATGTTCATACAAAGTTTTATAAAAATATGACTTACACGTTGTAAGATATGAAGAAGCAAATTTGGTATCCCAAAACTACCTAAGGTCTAAAACAGGGCAGAGAACAGAACAAGTTTATAAATTGCATAAAATATTCCACAATTGTCCAATTGCTATGAAATTTAGATATGTTGTACCGTACATGTTAGCTTTAATTAGAAATAAGAATCATATAAATTAGATGAGTATAGAAAAAGCTATAAGCTACTGAACATATGAAGGTCACACTACCATAATACCAAACCCTAGTTAGTGATCAATATTATGCATATTTCAATTTGTTTAAGTTTCACTAAGTTTAATTAGCTACCAATTAACCAAGTATACATTCAATTAGGCTCACATCATATTGGAGACCCCCAAGGAAGTGAAAGACAGTAAGTTAGAAGCTCAATATCAAAAGAAATGTGAGTTTAATTATCAAATGATTTTTTTGGTACATGGATTATTACGTGCTACGTGTAATATGATTTGATTTACTTTATTTGAATTACATGATTGCTATGATATGGCTAATGAGACTGTATTGAATATAAAGTACATGTATAAGTTTTCTTTGTAAAAGGCAAAAGTTGACTGAAATGTATAATGATTATTGCAAATACATATGCATATGGACTTAAAAGGTGTTATGACTAGCTAAATAGCATTGAAAAGAAAAACAAGAGACCTATGGCCCAAACAAATATTCAAAAGCAAAAGAAAAGGCCTATGGCCTAACAAATGTGCAAATGTTACAAATAATCAAGCTAGTTAGCAAATGTAAATGTTCACATGGAAACCCGGGACAATGTTTGTTTAGCCTAGTCACAACAAAAAGAAAATGACATAAGCATAAACAAATGAAATATTTACATGAATTAATATTATTTATATTCATGTGATATTGATAAATAGAATGACATATAAAATGTGTATGAATGACACTTAATACTTGTAACTGCAATTGGCTTGGTACTTTAGAGAGCTTTTGATAATTATTCTCATTGAGTTGCAACTCACCAAATTGCATTATTTTTCAGGAAGAGTCGTGTAATTAGCTCGTTTTAGAGGTGCATACTATATACAAGACATGGATCACAGGTCATTGGCCAAGTCTCACCAATCTCTCTCCTTGTATTTCATATATGTATAAGGACATAACTTTTATGTTTTGGACTGTATGCCTGTGCACGTATAATATAGTGAATACGCAGTGGTATGATATATATATAGTCAAGCTGTTATGCTTTACTGAATTGCTAAATGCTACAAAGTGAAATGTTATATGATTCCAAAAAAAAAATTTATCCCTCATTATAAACAGGACTATGTCTTATTATATGCAATACATGATAATATGATATAAGTATAAGTGATAGCCACAGGTATAAGATGTTACATTTTAATTTGGTATCAGAGCAGGGATATGTTCTTTGGGAACATGCACATGCATTAGAACATGATAACATAAACATCATATGTCTTGAACATTATCAAGTGACATAATTTCATGTGTTATAGGGCCATGGTAGAACATAATTCACCAAGGAGAGAGAGGCAGGCTGAACATCCTTCACATGAATCATCTCATCACCCATATAGAGACTAGCCTGCACTAAGAGTTAGAGCTCTAGTACATGCCTCCCAATCCTCAAATGTAGAGATACCTTATGAGAATCTAGAACAGAAAATACAGGGTCCAGAAAAGCAGAGGGAAAGATGCTATGACAACCTAAGGAAATAGGGTGCAATTGATTTTTATGGCACCACTGACCCAGCAGAGGCTGAGACTTGGCTCAATAGAACACAAAGGGTATTAAATACGATGAAATGTATTCCTGAGGAAAAATTTGATTATGCAGTATCTTTGCTCCAGAGTAATGCATATGAATGGTGGGAGACAGTTCCTAGCAGTAATATATAGCCTCCTATTCTTACCTAGGATGATTTTGTCAGGGAATTTCAAAATAACTATATGCCAAATACTTATAAAGATGAGAAAAAAGAGAGTTCTTGAATTAAAAGCAAGGAAACATAACTGTGGCAGAGTATGAGGTACAATTTAATAAACTCTCTCATTATGCCACTTTTATGGTCTCTACTGAAAGAGACAAATGTAAAAGGTTTGAAAAGGGTCTCAGATATGAGATCAGGAATAGAATCACAACTACTAATCTCAATAGCTACACTAGACTTAGAGCTGTAGCAATTAGGGCTGAAAGATTAATGAAAGAAGCTGCAGAACAACAATCTAGAAAGGCAATAAGAGAATTTCCTGCAGAGTCCAGTAGGAGATAGGGAAAAGAGGGGTAGATTCTTATCTCCACAGTCTGGTTACAGGGGTACATACTCAAGCTCTAGAAGTCATGCTGCAACTTCATTTTATTCTAGCAGAGAACAGAGTCAATATATAGAGCAAAGACCTACTTGTATTCATTGTGGGAGACAACATACGGGGGAATGCAGGATACTCATAGGAGCATGTTATTTTTGTAGGTCATTAGATCATATGTATAGAGAGCAAGACTAGTAGAGAATGGTAGAGACAGAGGGATGTCAGAGACCACAATAGAGGCACCCAGAGTTGGTAGTACCAGTGTAGCATAAGGTAGAGGTAGAGGCAGAGGCAAGACTGGTGCAACAGGCAGAAGTGTGACCAGATCTGAGGGTTAGAGTTTTAGACCTCCCACACAAGCCAAGTCTTTGCCATGACTAGACAGGAGGCAGTTGATGCTCCAGAAGTTGTCACTAGTAATATTTTTATTTATGATGTACCAGTATATGCATTGATAGACTCAGGTTCCATGCATTCATTTATTTCATCACATATGGCATTTTGCATCAAAAGCATGAACCCTTAGGAACTGGCATAAATGTGAGTACTCTATTAGGAACAATAGTAGTTGTGAACAATGTATGTCATGACTGTTTAATATGCATTGATCAAGCCAAGTTGCAAGCTGATTTAATTCTATTGCCACTGTATGAATTTGATGTGATATTGGGAATGGACTGGCTAACTAAACATCATGCAATAGTGAATTGTTTCACTAAGAAAGTAATTTTAGAGTCTCCAGATCAGTTGAGAGTTATGTTTTTGGATGAAAGAAAACTTGTACCTGCATGTTTAGTATCTGTTATAAAGGCATTTAGAATGATCAAAGATGGATGTGAGACATATCTAGCACATGTGACTGACACCAAAACCACCAACAGTTCACTTGAAAATATACCAATAGTGAATGAATTTTCAGATGTATTTCCAAATGATCTACCTGGATTACCACCCGCTAGAGAGATAGAGTTCACTATTGATTTAGTTATAGGGGCAGCACTAATATCAGTACCACCCTATAGAATGGCTCTAGATGAGTTGATAGAATTGAAGACTCAATTGCAGGAATTACTTGACAAGGGGTATATTAGACCTAGTGTTTCACTATAGGGAGCACCAGTGCTTTTTGTTAAGAAGAAAGATTGTACCATGAGATTGTGCATTGACTATAGACAACTGAATAAAGTAACAATTAAGAACAAATATCTATTGCCTAGAATTGATGATTTATTTGACCAGTTACAGGAAGCCCAAGTATTTTCCAAAATTGACTTGAAGTCAGGCTATTATCAGCTAAGGGTGGCAGAGGTAGATGTTCCAAAGACTGTTTTTTGAACCAGGTATGGGCACTATGAATTCTTAGTCATGCCATTTGGGTTAACTAATGCTCCAGCTGCATTTATGGCACTGATGAATAAAGTGCTTAAACCATATCTAGATGAATTTGTCATAGTATTTATTGATGACATACTGGTCTATTCAAAGGATAAAGAGGAACATGAACAACATTTGAGATTTATACTGCAAACTTTGAGGGAAAAACAGTTATATGCTAAACTAAGTAAATGTGAATTTTGGTTAGACCATATGGTATTCCTTGGACATGTGGTATCAAGTGGAGGCATAGAGGTAGATCCAAAGAAAATAGAGGCCATAGTAAATTAAGAAGCTCCTAAGAATGTTGTAGAGGTACGTAGTTTTTTGGGTTTAGCTGAGTATTATCGCAGATTTATTGATGGATTTTCATTTATTGCTAATCCTTTGACTAAATTGCAAAGAAAGAATGTGTCATTCAAGTGGACTTCAGAGTGTAATAGTAGTTTTGAAGAACTAAAACACAGGTTAACTTCTGCACCAGTGTTAGCTATTCCTACAGACACAGGAGGATTTACATTATACAGTGATGCTTCACACCAAGGCTTAGGATGTGTATTGATGCAGCATGGTAAGGTAATAGCTTATACATCCAAGCAATTGAGACAATATGAAATGTCATATCTAGTGCATGATTTAGAATTGGCTGCAGTTGTATTTGAATTGAAAATTTGGAGACATCATTTGTATGGCGAGACATTCCAGATCTTCACAGACCATAAGAGTTTGAGTTATCTTGTAACACCTTATACCTATGGATATCACTTATACTTATATCATGTTGTCGTATATTGCATATAATGGAACATAGTCCTGTTTATAATGAGGGATAATTTTTTTTTTGGATCATATAATATTATCACTTTGCAACATTTGATAGGTAAGCATTACATATGTTAACAATTCAAACACTATGTTCAATTATTTCAGTTAGAAAGGTTAATGCCAAATACACATTTACACATCATTGCATATTTAGTAATTTATACATATACAGATACACAACCCAAAATACAAATGTTATGTTCCTATACATATGTGCAATGCAAGGAGAGAGATTGGTGAGGCTCGGCCGGTGACCTGTGATCCATGTCTTCTATATGGTATGCACCTCCAAATTGAGCTAATTACTCTTCTTTGCCTGAAAGATGATGAAATTTGATGAGTTGTAACTCAATGAGAATAATTATCAAAAGCTTTCTAAAGTACTAAGACAGTCACAGTTACAAGTAGTAATTATCATTCATACACATTTTGCATATCATTCTATTTATCAATATCATATGAATATAAATAATATTCAATCATGTAAACATTTCATTTGCTTATACTTATGCTTATGTCATTTTCTTATTGTTGTGACCAGGCTAAACAGACATTGTCCCGGGTTTCCATGTGAATATTTGCATTTGCTAGCTAGCTTGATCATTTGTAACATTTGCACATTTGTTAGGCCATAAGCCTTTTCTTTTGCTTTTGAACATTTGTTTCGGCCATAGGCCTCTTCTTTTGCTTTACAATGTCATTTAGCTACTCACAACGACTTTTAAATCCATATGCATATGCATTTTGCGACAATCATTACTTAACATTTGCATTTATATCACATTTACATATTCAATAATTAATCACTTCACGTAAGAAAAGCCTATAACATAACCATGTATTTAAGTCATTCATCTCCTTTTGATATCATATCCATACCATAACAATCACGTAATTCATAAGGCCGCCAGTCAAGTCACGTTGCACATAGCACGTAATAATCACATTACACGTAACACATACCAAAGAAATCGTTTGATAATTAAACTCACCTTTTCTTTTGCTAATAAGTCTCTATCTTACTGTCTTTCACTTCCTTGAGGCTCTCCAATATGCTATGGACCTAATTGAATGTATATTTGGTCAATTCATAGCTAAATAAACTTAAACAAATTGAAGTATGCATTTTAAGGACCACTAACTAGGATTTGGTCTAAAGGCAGTGTGACCTTCATGTGTTCATTAGCTTATAACTTTTTCTATACTAGTCCAATTTCTATGATTCTTATTTCTCATTAAAGCTAACATGTAGGGATACCACATATCTAAATTTTAGACCAATTGCACCATTGTGGAATATTTTATGAAATTTACAAACATGTTCTGTTCTCTGCCCTATTTTTGACCATAGGCAGTTTTGAGACACTAAATTTACTTCTTCATATCTTACAACGTGTAATTCATATTTGTATGAAACTTTATATGAACATAGATATGTTAAAATGGAACATTTTTCATGTTAACAACTTTTATCCATTCTACCTCTAAGGTCCTCATATGGTAGGGTAATTGGGACTGATCAGAAACAGGTCTGGTATCCGGACCAGTCTGACTTGTGAAATCTATAAATCACAACATACATAACATATTGAGGTAAAATTTGTGCTAAACATTAGCTAAGACATATATCTATAACTTTCATGTTTTGACCATTTACAGATTATGTCTATAAGGAGTACAAAATTGGCAAACAACTAACTGGACCTGCCTAGGACACTAAGCAGGCAGCTCAAATATGGAACAGGCATGACTCTCTTGCCTATAAATCAACATCCGCCCATAATATGATACTGAAATTTGGTATACAACTAGATAACACATATATCTATATGTTTTGAGATTCCTTAAATAATGACTCTATCATATAGAAACACAATCAAAATAAAAAGTGATTCAGCTAGGTTCCTCAATGGAACCAATTCTAGTCCGATGCCCATATCTTTTTACAGACACGAAATCATGCAAAACTATTTATATATCCATGAACCTAAGACACAAATCTACAACTTTGATGCTTTATGTTTCTCAAAAATCAGTCTCTATCATGAAGAAAACGGAGCAACAACTGACTGTTGCCAAAACAGAATTCTAGAAGTGATATAGTCACTTTACTACCTAAACCATGATCTAACAACATTCAAATCATGATTATCAATAAAG
>CATIWF010003641.1:0-46047 GCA_949630135.1 Balakata baccata | reverse complement strand
GAACCCATTGAAATAGTTTCTAATTCAATAATTTCATGCTAGTCTGAACAAATTGCCAATTCAATTAACACTTTTTCATGTTTTAAGCTTACAATAAAATATAAGTAAAATTAAAAAAAATGAAAATATAAGTAAATAAATAAATTATCTTGAGTTTGATCACAAATTTTAATTAACTCATTCAAGTAAAAACAAAACAAAATGATTTGGTGCCTAGTCAAAGTCATATATATTCACCGACAATCTTTTTTTTTTTTTTAAAGAAAAACTTTGCGATCTTGAAGAATTATTTTGTAATTTGGCATATTAATTGATTTGATAGAGAAAGAAATGACAGACCTCATTGTTTTTTAGTGTTTTTTTTTTACAAAAAAAAGAGCTAGAGGATTAGTATATTACAGGGATTTACATGTCATGATTAAAAGCTTAATAATTATTGTTGATGTTGTCATTATTAGAACATAATCACAAGAAACCAATGTTTACCCTTAATTATTGTTTGCAAAATAGTATATTTTAATTAGAGCCCAATAAACTATATTTATTAATATTATTTACAATTTTGGTCCTACACTCTACTTTTTTCTCTCTTTTTATTTATTTATTTTTTAATCTCTCAAAATTATTATGAGCATATATATGAGGTAATAGTCGTTATTCTGTCATCCAAACACGAATAAATATATATATCAATATAATTATAAATATAGTTTATGCAAGAAAAAAAAAAGTAAAATTATTATTATTTTTTTGTTCATTAAAAAATCCATGATCGATCCAATATTTCAAATGATTAATTTAAAATATATTATATATTATTATTTTAAATGAAGTTATTGTTATATTAAGTTACTAAGTACCAATATGTAATTTCCTTTCAAAAAAAAGTACCAATATATAATTACTTAATTCTCTCATTTTATTCGAGAAATTAATTTTTAAAATGTTTTTTATAGGTAAATATTGATAACCCAAAACAGGGCTAATGGCCTGGTTAACTTGTTCTGTGGAGTTTGGGATATGACGACCTTTGTCTTTCCAAGCAACGAATGTGATTCCAATTCCACTGACTTTGTACGTAATTCCTCCAAATATATATATATATATATATTTTTATTATTTATTTATTGAAAAAGGAAGAAAAGTGAACTTATAATTGCAACCATATTCAATAATAATTAAGTCTGAAATTCAAAGTTACATAAAGGAAAACAATCACATGCATTACAATGAAGTTTAGCTCTCAAACTCGTTGTTCATCATGGGGTAAATTGCATCATTGTCTCCTAAACTTTTATATTTGTAACAATTGGGTCTTCAAAGTTTAAATTATAAGACTAAAATACATAAACTTAACATAAATGTAACTCAAAAGTTCTATTAACATGTTATAAATAAAAATATTACCTCATATATGCTATTTTTTTTATCTAAATTATACTTTTTTAATTTTGCCTCTCTTCTCTATTTGTAAAAAAATTAGAGAAGACAATTGGGCCTAATTTATGGGGTTTTGATCTGAATCCGCTCCGAGCTGAATATTTTCTTATATAATATTTTGCCTACTTTGAATCAGAATTTTTTTATAACGAGGATGAGAAATGGTATGTATGTGTCGTGCTCCAATATATATAATATAATTGATTTATGAAACAATTATAAAATAAAAATATATTACTTATTTAAAAATAAAAAAGCAATTTTTTCTTAAAAAATAAATATTAAAATAAAGTAAAAATTTTAAAGAAAATTGAAGATCGGGTCTCGATTTGGGATCCCCATCCCTGTATGGTATGGGAACGATAACTAAAAAATTTTTCCATTTGGAAATGGAGGGAGATTGGAGACATGATTATCTGTAATCTACTAAAATAACTTTTAAATTATATTTATGATAAATTTAGATATATTAGTATTACAAATTAAATGTAGAGTCATTAATGTAATATACCCTCATCATGGGATTTGTCGTAACTCATAAGTCATAACCAGTCTTAATTATATTTTTAAGAGTAAAAAATGCATATTTTTTGAAGTAAATTAATTCAATAAAATTATATGCTTTTATTTTTCAATAATTAAAAAGCCACAATATCTCATGTTTATGCTTCCAACTCAGCTGTCCAACTCTTCGGCTAACAGCCACTCAAATTTCACACAACACGTCAAGTATTAATCTTGCTTTATGGCTGGCCAATAAAATTAAAAGGGCCGACACCAAATTATGTATGCATTGATCTTTTCATATCAACTAAGCACTGCAAGCTTCAACTCTGCTTGTATTCCATTCCAAATTTGTTTCACATTTCCTCTCTTGTTTTTTTGTCAAAACAAATTAATAATGATCAAAATTATTTTTTTACAAGGAATTCGATTAAAGGGATTCGACTGAAAATTTAAAATTAAATTTATATTGAATTATTGGGCGACGTGGAAAATGTGTTGAATGGAATATCGGTTATAGACTCATAGTCATGGCATGAGAACAAATTTTTCTTGTTATTGTTTTGCTAGAGGTGAAATGATGAATAATAGCTGGACTGATGTGAATCATCCTCATGACGCGTTATGAGTCATTAAATTAATTTCACCCATCCATAGAATATAACCCATTAATTTAATTACCAAAACAAATTTATAAATGTGATTATACTTGTTAATTGAGAAAGGAATAAAATTGGAACTTTCAAAATTTTGGGAGCATTTTATATATTCGATATGAATTTAAATTAATCTACAGTTAGTTAGTAGATATAGCGCTAAATGATTTAGAAAAAAAAAAAAAAAAGGAAAAAAATGTTAAAGGTGGCACATGGCAATACTTTTTGTGTTGTATATAAATTTTAATGTGATTAAGTATGGAGTGGATGCTAAGAAACCCGTTGCTCCCTCGAGTGACCAAGGCATTTCTTTCCCACAAGGCAAACATTATATACCACTTTTTCCTTTATCCCTTATCTTTCGTTTCATATTAAAGTAAGTTAAGTCATGAATTCTAAGTATATGAATGAATATTTTGTTGTCATTCATATTCTATTCAGTATAAGCATTAATTAGCTTCAATATATATTTCTAATTAACTAACTGAAAATACATGTAATAATTGTAAAAAAATTCAATTTCATTAGGCAATTTTTTTTTTAAAATAATTCATTTCTCTCTCTTTGCTTAAATTTATAGAGGGGAATTTCTTCATTCACTCTCTCCTTATATATTTATATATGATTACGGTTCTAATAACTAAAATTGACTTAGTATTAGGATTTTTCTTACCTATGTATAATTACATTTTCTCTTAATATATTAGGATTGACAAAAGACATACACATATTTGTCTATTTTCACCATTTTATCTCTTTGATCCATTTATTATATTTACATATCAATTTATAATTCAAAGGTTCTGTTTAATAAAATTACTTGATAATCTAACTATTAGTTGATAATCTATTTTTAAGTTGATAATCTAGTAGTAGTTGATAATTTAACTGATTTAATTAAAAGTATATGGTACAACTAGCTAAAAGTTGTAAAATGACATAAAATAATATATTTATATTAATAAAAAATATTATATAAAAATATATTTAAGTACATAATATAAATTAATTATATAATATATATACATATTATATATTATAAAAATTATATTAATATCTCATCTCAATATAATAAACATGTCTACCTTTATCATCTAATATTTTATTATTATATATATAATTATATTATATAATTTAATAATTATATTATTATTACAAAATATCATTTTATGGAAGAAGCAAGAGTATAATGAGAAAAAATAATAAGCTACTAGGGTTTCTTTTTTTATGCTAGTTCTACTAGCTTTTTTTTTATATTATAATTTAACTTTTTTCTAAATAAACTATTTTACTAAATACAGATTATTGGTCAAATTATATTATTTTTTGGTATTTAGTTTGGTGTTACCAAACAGTGCCAAAACTTGATCAATTTTAAATTCGAATTCCTTCATTTTGATCAAGATCATTGCTTTCCGGTGCTAAAAGCCACACAGGGTATTCAAGTCACAATGAAATAATACATTAAAAATCAAGCTTAAAAAAATATATATATAAAAATAAAGTGAAAAATAAGACAAAAATATGTAAAGAAAAAATTACACAGTAACCTTTTTCTAAAACTAATTATCATTATACTTCCACTATATTTCATTAACCAAAAGACCATATATAAGCTCTAAATTTTTCATTATACATGTATTTGTGTAAAAAACTCTATTTTTAAATATTTTATTCGTTTCCCTTTTCGAATTTTTTTCCCCTTTATTTCACTTTCATCCTCTGCCTCCTGCTCATCCATTTTTATACATAGCCTTTTTTTTTTTTTTTTTTTTTCCATCTTTCCTTTCCCTCTCCTATCATTGATTTGTTCTCCTTCGATCAAACCTCTCTCACTTATTTACTATTTTGCCCATTTCTCGATATTCTCTTTTCTGTATTAGACCCATCATCTCCATTTTAGGGTTTTAATATCACCACTCTTTTCCATGATCTTCTCCGATCCAATTGTCCATCGCCGCTCCAATTTTTTCTACATTCAGAAACGATTTCTTCAATAGATTTCAATAATCATTATGTTCTATATTGGAATTTCTAATATGCAACTCTCTTGCATTTTATTGACTTTGATTCCGGGGCCTCATTAAGAGGAACTAAACCTCTATTGAATAATTTAACTTTAGATAACCTGAATAACTTGCATAAATTTAACGAACATATAATTTGGTTTGTGGTAGAAAAAAATTAAAATGTAATGTCTGTGCATATACTATCAATATAACCTTAGATAACCTATATATAATATATAAATAATGTCACTACTATTATTTAGATTTGCATAAATTCATATCATGTACAACACATATAATCTAATATAACCTACATATAATATACTATCACATTTGCAGACAATTTTTGCATTTAAATACTCAATATAATAACAATACAAATCTCTTAGTTTTCTGCAATTTTAAACTATGATTTTTAGTGTTATTTTGAAAGGATTTGGAGTATTTTATTGATTCATTGATTTTAAGAATTTAATCTACATTTTAAAAAAAGTGACTATCATTTATTATGTAAAAGAGTTAAGGGGCATTGTGAGAATATAGAAATCTTGAGTTAGGGATAATGGATTATGTTTTATCTGAAAAATATTTTAGCAATTATTTAAACAAACAAAGTTATGTGTGTAAAAAAAAAAAAAAAACTCCAAATACAATGAAAAAAACATAAATGGCGAAAGAAGCCCATTGGGCCTTTCCGTTAGGCCTTACAAAGTAATTGAATTGGACTTGGGCCTTTATCAAAGCGATGTACCCTATTTTGGTTAAGATTTAACTTTTGACGTCATTAAGAATAAGTGAATTTTTACATGCTTTTGAAATACAATTTTGGACTTAGACACGCTTTTGGAATACTGAGCGCAGGTAGTAACCATTGCTGGATGGTTTTGTTTTGATAAACATAAATTATGCTAAGTACTTATTCAGGACGGATTGAATGGGAGCATTAGAAAAGGAAAAGGAGTTTAAATATGTGTCCATATCTCATAACTCAATGCTATGTTTTTTTGAAAAAGCGAAAAATGTGTCCTCCCAATAAAGATTTTTCTGTTGTGATCCGTTAAGTCCTATGTAATTATTAGGATCTCACTTTGAAAATGCCGCCAAACCTATAATTTAGCTTAAGCTTTTTCTTTGTTTTGCACATGGCAGTAGGGTGCAAAGATCCGGTTCGGAAATTTAATAAATTGAATCAATATATAAAAAAATCGAATCGAATTAAAATATATTTTCACTCGAATATAATTAAAATGAAATATTTCGATTCAATTTAAAGCTAAATTATAAAAGAAAGTATAAATTTTGTATTTTATTATAGTTATCGTCCATTTTTTAAAAATTTGAATTTAATTATGTATATTTTAAATTTTTGTAATATATTTTGCCTTTATTGAACTGTGCCTCTTTCCGAATGTACGTAGCGATAATATGAAAAATATAAAATAATGACGTGGAAAATACAACTGAACTAATGTGGAAAAAATTATCATCCAAAATGGTACCGTTTTGAAAATCATATTTATTAAAATAGATCCACGAATTTCTTTCTCAAAATCGCTAACTTTTCAAAATAAATCTAGTTATAATATGGTATGTTCTCTCTTAGTCAAATGGTATCGTTTTTTAGGTAAGAGGAGTAATCTGATGTGTAAAACAACAATATTTTTGTTTATATACGTATGTGATAATATTTTTTCACATTAGTTCCATTGTGTTTTCACTTTATTGTTTTATATTTTTAATATTTCTATGTCATCGCCACGTAGACTCATAGTAAAGTACAATCCATCTAAAATAAGATTTATTATAAAACATAAAATATATATAATTAAATTCAAATTTTTATAGAATTAACCATAATTGATAAAATTCATAATTTTTTTTATAAGTTAGCAATGATTTAATTATTTTTGTAATTTAATTTATTAATTAATATAAATTATAATTATTACTATATTTTATCAATTATAAAAAATTAAAATCAATTAAAATAACTTTATCAATTAATATAAATTAAAATAAATTATTATAGCTTTATAATTATCATAAACTAAAATTAAAATTTTATAAACTAACATAAATTAAAATCAAACATCGTAATTTTATTAATTACCATAAAATTATATTAGTTAACAAACATTAGTAACAAAACTAATTATTAAAAACTATAATTTCTTTTATTTCATATAAAAATTAGAATTAATTACTATGTAATTTATAAAAAATATATATACATAAAAAAATTCAATTTATTCTGTTTAATCAAAATTTCAATATAAAATCTAATAAACCTGACTTTTTAGAAATATTTAAATTGAATAAATAGAAGGCCGAATAAGTGTAACTAAATCGACTGAATTCAATAAAGTTGAATTTGGTTTTAATGATCTCTGTATAGCAGCACTACTTGAACATAATGCGATACGGTGAAACTCGTGATATGTTGAGCAGCCACGTTGCCATGACTACCTGTTTCCACGTAGGCTTCCACGATGAGATTTCCTCCACCGTCCGATTACTTGGGCCCACGTTTTGTCAAATCACTATAACCACGGGCCTTCGCATCAGACCTGCTTTCTCCTTTTTCCACGTCACTTTCATACTGGGCGGGCCCACTTCTCCTGCCCAAAGAGTCCCTCTCTTGTGCTTTTGTCGTTGTTAAGCAAAACGGCACTTCAACAACCGGGATACAGAGAAAACGGCATCGTTTCCCTTTGGTCCAACTTTTTGTTTGTGGTTCCCTCGTGATTGCCTGTACGGATATAAATTCGATTTTGCACCGAACCGAATTTAGAAAATCGAACTGAATATATGGTAATTTATAAAAACCAAACTCAATCGTTTAATATTTAAAATCGAACTAAATAAAACTGAAATATTTTGATTTGATTCTGTTCAATTTAATCTGTTTTATTAATTAATTAATTAAATTTATATAAATTATTATTATTATATTTTATCAATTATAATAGATTACAACAAAATACCATAACTTTATTAATTATAATAAAATAAAATTAATTATCATAACTTTATCAAATATAATATATAAGTTAAAGTTATAATTAAATAATATAACTATAGATTAAGATAAAATAACATAAATTATGATAAATTGATATAATCATTACTTCATTAATTACTATAATTATTACAAATTTAATTTAATTATCATAATTTTATGAATTATTATAAATTAAAATCAATTATCACAATTTTATAAATTGATATAAATTAAATTACTCCAAATTAAAATTAGTTAACATAAATTAAAATAAATTCTTATATCATAAATTAAAATAAAATATTACAAATCATAATTTTGTATTTAAAAGTTATAATAAATTATTAAAAATTATATATATATAAATAAAAATTTGATCGGTTTTTAAATATTTAAATATGAATCAAATAAATCAAATTTTAAATAAAAAAATAAAATGAATAAATAAAAAATTGAACAAATTAAATAGAATAGACTGAAAAAAATTTAATTCGGATTGATTTTGGACCCTCCTAATTGCCATTACGGCAATATGGCATTGTAAAACTGAGAAGCAAAAAAGACAAGCTCGGATTCCAAAAGACATGTGGACATGTCTCTCTCTCTCTCTCTCTGTAGATTGTAGGGAAGAGATTGTTGTATGGTATCTGTTGGGTTTGGTCTTTTCTTGCATCTTTGGTCCTTTTCAAAGCTCACACATCCCACACCTATCTTTTTCTTCTTTGCAGACCTATTAAAGATTAATTCTTTGTTGCCCAAGTCTATATTTTTTCTTTCTGGACCCATCTTGGAAGACCATTTTCCTCTCAATTAAAGTATTTTTTATGGGAGTAAAAAAATTCGATGCTAATATCGCATTCTCAGCTTCTGTGGCTGCTGAGTCATTCTAAATTTTTTCTTCCAACTATTATAAAAATTTATCTTCCACTTCTTGCAGCCAAGGTCTTGTACTCTGCTAATGCTTGGTTTGAAAATTCAGTTGTTTGTCCAAACGTACAACAACTATGTGGAAAAATGGATTTTACTGTTAGTATTTAACGAAGGTACTGGCTGCATTTGCACTCTAAAAGTAAAATATACTATTTAATTGTTTGGGGTACTAGTACGGGTACACAGTTGCAGAGGTAAAAAGGAGGAGGAACAGAGTGGGTTTAGGTGTTTTACATTGGGTTTTTCTTTTTCACTTAGATTTTTTGATCCTTTCTTCTCTAAAGCGAAAATGTCGAAGGGGTCGCTAGTGTTCATCCTCTTCCTTCTCTGTTTTCTGGGTGCTACTGGTAAGGAAATTAATAAGCAAAAATCTTCAGGTTTCATGTCACTTTGGTTTGCCTATTCTCTCTCTCTCTCTCTTTTCTCTGCAAATGCTCTTATTTTATTTCTGTCATTCTTGAATATGCAGGTCAAGAAACTGTTGAAGTCATTAACCTCAATGGTGCGGCTTCAGAGGTTCTTCGGGCAATGTCTCAATCTGGTTCTTCTTTAGCTGTTACTGTGAGTAATGAAGACATTAATGAGGTTTCTGGCAGTGTTTTAAAGGCTGAGACTTGGCTTAGAACCCATGTTTTATCCCACTTTCCTGCTACTAAAATCACCACCATTGTTGTGGGTGACACTATTTTTTGCCAAAATGGTCAAGCTCAAAACTTTGGTATGGTTTTACCATCTGTTAAGAATATTTATTACTCTCTTACTAGATGGGGTTTAGAGAAAGAGATCAAAGTTTCTGCTGCTTTTTCTTCTCATTGTTTTGATGCAAATTCTGCAATTTTTAGAGATGATATAGCTGAGAAAGTCACTGAACCTCTGCTACAATTTTTCCATAGCACAAACTCTACATACTCTATAAATGTACCTTCAAGTTTCTCTCCTTTATCAGATGAAACTGTGAGATTGGTCTCCTCCCTCGCAGAATTTCTCAAAAAGTTTGTGACTTTTGATCTTAACAAGGTGAATGTGATTGTTCCCAACCCAAAACAGCAAGTACTGATGAATAGGAAACTCATAAATATTCAATCTGAGATTGTAAGCCTAGATCCTGCAAGGCCAACCCCATTACGAGAAACCTCACAGCCACCGCTCCACTCCTCAATTGTGTTCTCTGTCCCTTCCAATATAGCCAAAAATCCTCATCCCCCACTACCCCATGCTGCTGCTCCACCACCATTATCCTTTCCTGTTGCCTCTCCACCGCCAGCGGTCTTGCCTTTTGCACCCGAGCAGCCTCCATTCACTGGTCCATCTACATCACCATATGGTTACTTGCCTCCCTGTAATCCAGCAGACACTACAGGAGCGCCAGCACCAGTGGTAGGAGTGATGCAGGAGCTTTGGTGTGTGGCTAAGCCTAGTGTTCCCGAAGAGACATTGCAGGAGGCGCTGGATTATGCTTGTGGTGATGGTGGTACTGATTGTTCAGAGATTATGCCTCATGGGAATTGTTTCTATCCAGATACTGTTGTTGCTCATGCTTCTTATGCTTTCAATAGCTATTACCAAAAGAATAAGCGAAATGGAGGCAGCTGTAGCTTTGGTGGGACTGCCATGCTCATCACTAGTGACCCAAGTAAGATTTTCTTCAGCCCCTTATTTTCTTTAATTAATTAGCCTAGCTAGTGGGTCCATATTAATTTAATTGTCTGTGATTTTCTATAAGAAGCCTGATATACTAATATTATGAAATAATATTGTCACAGGTTTCCTTCATTGCCGGTTTCTTCTGAGCTAGACATTGTAATGAGAGTTGGGAATAGAGAATGTTGGGCTTGTTGTGCTACAGTCAAGACTGGTAGGGTAGGTTTGCAATGGTGGAACTTTAATGTATTTTACCCCGTGTTCAGTGATTAACCCAACAGATTTGCATGTAGGAAAGGAAGATTTTTGCTGCGTTCTTATTAAGTAGTTAGCGTGGGCTTTTAACTTGGTATTCTATTCCCAGATAGAGAAATCCTTGTTCTTTCTAATCTGTTAGACATTTCTTCTCTAATCTGAATGTTGATATCTTTTTCCCCATTATTTGCCAGATATGCTTGTGTGTCCTCTGAGGATAGATGATGAATCTTGTAACTCATTGAAAATTTTCCCTTTGTCATAATTTCCAAATGATATCTAATTTTTGATGGAGAAGCTTCCAACGTTCTCATTTGCAGCTTCCCACAGTTGTAAAAAAAGAACAAAACTTGTCATTTGCTTTGAAGTTGGTGTTCATAGTTGTTGCATGCGTATTAAAGTCTACTGATCAAGAAGAATATGATGTTACTGTTGCTGTCATTCATTATTTTAAAGGAACAATATAGTGATAATTAACTTTTTTTTTTTTGAATAATTCTTCTTTGACAAATCACAATAACATATGTTTGAATTTGTTTTGCATTATTATTGATTTCACTAGAATCAAACTACAGCTTTATTCAAAAATTCTCTACGAATTATGAATAATAGTATTAATTTAATGAATTAGGCCCATTTTCAGATCAAACGCTTTGAATGGATCTATGTTTAGGAATTTATGATGACATGGATATTTCAGGCAAATTTGAAAATTCAGACTGAACACGAAATGATTTTAGGTGAAAAAAAAAGACATGGAAAGGGATTTATCAGAGCCAGGTTTCGATCCTGGGACCTGTGGGTTATGGGCCCACCACGCTTCCGCTGCGCCACTCTGATTTGGCGAAATAGTTACGATTTATACTATTTTGTTAGCAATGTGATCATTGTCAAAAGATAAAGATAAAATTGGTCAATTTAATTAGGGAGTAGAGGAAGTGGTATATCTGATAGAATCTAAAGCAGTGAGCATGTTTGATTGGAGATTGCTTTTACAATACTTTGTCCAGCTTTGTTGAATTTGTTTCTCTGTCTGGCAATTTGAATCTTTTTGCTGTTCACTTTTACTTTAAAGTCTATGAAGCAGAACTCCCAAATGAAGCAGGTTATATTTGCTTATGCTTGATTACACATTAAAAATGGATTGGTTTCACAACATACTATTGTTCTCCAAACGTTGCTTCTGTAAGGTTAAATGCCCAACTCCTCAGCTGGCTGCAGAGCCCATTAGGCACTAGCTATGCTTTCTTGAAACCAGGCTCTTACTTGGTTCCTCTGTACGTAAAAGAAATGTGCCATTGGTACTCAACGATTCCCAAAATTTGGAATCAGTTTTTACACTACTGTATATAGTCTCAGTTTCAATTAGCCTTCTCACATTTGAAGAAATAAACTTTGCATTTAGCAAATCATCTAAAAGTCTAGTCCCTTCACAGTTGTTCGAAACTAAAAACAAGATGTAGAGCTAGATGACACAATGATCACCAGATTGTAAATTTCAAGCAATAATCATATGCTTTGACTATATAATCTTTTAACATTCGGGTACGTGCAAGATTTACAGTCGATAAGAGTATTGAATCAAAATGGTTGAAGGCATGAGTTGAACATTCCACTTTAACAGAAGTAGCTATGATGAAGAAGATAAGGGGATATGTAGAAACTATAAGTGGCCTGAAATAAGAACTTCAGAAGTTCCTGATAAAGTAAAAAACAGTTCTGGTTTTCTCATTGTTGTTCATTGTTAGTAATAGGGACTAATGAGGTTGATTGCCCATCTTCACCAGCATTGGCAACACTGCTGGTAATAGTACAATCTCCAGTTTGGCCACCACCCAAAACCTTGGTATTGCCTTCATTATGCTATTAAAAAAAAAAAGAAAAAAACACTAACTGAAGCAATGACCAAAAAAAATCGAATATTGCCAAAAATTGGATGCTGAAGCAATCAACAATGCAGATACTAATTTAACCTCGAATAATGAAATCAGACCATGTTCATTTATCACAATCAATAGAGGTAGTATCGTCTTCCATGCAGTCATATTAGTCTCCTAAATATTTTCTAGTTTTCATTGAAATAGAACTTAGCAATAAGTCAATTAATCATGATGACCAATTGCAGCCCTAAGAAATGCAAGTTTAGAGAATTAAAAAATGATGCTTGCTCCTCATACAAGAAACTAGAGCAGATTTCCACTATAGCTAAACCAGAAAAGTATGGTTTTCCAAAAACAGGTAGAAAAATAATGAATTGAATACATAGGCCATTATGAACTGCAAACTCTATCAATATTTAAACACATAGAACATGGGAAATAAGCTATACCTTTTTATTTGAACCCTGAGCAGTCATAAGTTCATAAAATTTGCGCATGAGCATTTCTTCCTCTACCTGCAAGTGATGTAGCATGGTTGGCTTAAATTGACAACATTAAAAAAATAATCAAGTTGCAAGGGTCCTATGCATGAAAATGCCCTTCAGTGGAATAGATGATATAGTAGCTAATTAAAGACCAAAACCCAGATAAATAAACATATGCACTCCCAAATTATTCCCCAGACCGGTAACTGCATTTCACGCATACAGTTACATAATAATAAGATTTCTAAAGTATGTGCACAGTGCAACATGTTATGTCTAACTCGCTATCACATTTGTCCATTCAAATCTTACTCCAATAGGAATCCATCTTATGCAAAACTATTTAATCTATTGCTCTAAAATCCCAAGAAATATGCACCTTCAAAATAGATAATTGTAAACCAAATAATGAAAACAGAAAGAAACTAACCTGAAGCTTGTGTAATTCATTAGACATTGAATTATACGCTTCCATTAACAATTCATTCTGCTTCTCCAAATGCCTTAAAAAAGCACACAAAAAGGTTTCAACAACAAAGGAAAAAAGCTAAGAACATAACAAATATATAAAATTTCAAAGAGAAACTTACTTCAACATCTCACCGGTGAATCGAGGATCCATAGTCTGCGAAAAGATAGGAAATTTTTGAGAATTTAAGCCAGATTTGTGAAAGAATAAGGGTTCGGCTCAATTATTATACCCCTGTTTAACAGACTTGCCACGACACCACACGGTCTGCTAGCCACATCATATTAAAAAAAAAAATACACCAGAGGCCTTGCAATTTAATCTGGACCGTGGATTCCCGCCCCGTATCGACACTAATAGGGCGAATTTTTTACTTGTGATAGGGGTTTGAGCAGATTACTAGATAATCCGAAATGAAATTTTACAGGGATGGGAGGATGAGGAATATTTTGATAACTACAATTTTATAATTTCAGTAGAGTATAGAATTATAATTGTACAAAAATACTGTTATTTTTTATTTTTTTAATTATTTTAGTTTTAAAAATGGCATAAATAATTAGTTTAAACTTTTAGATATAATAGTTATATTAGTTTAGTATTTTTTCCATAGTAAATATTTATTTTTCTAATTATTTATATATTAATTAATATTCATTTTTATTAATTAAGTATAAACTCTAAAATCTTGAATCTATTATAATTGTTTACCCTTATGATTTATTTGATTAAATAAAATTAAGTTAAAGAAATATAATAGAAATATGCATATGGGAATAACTGATCCCGTTTGGAACAAAAAATAAAAATTAATATTATTTTTCGTAGAGGTTTAGGGCGGAAACAGGTTCATAATTTTATAAATAGGAATGGAGATAGGGAGGGTGAAATCCGACTCCGCCACTCCTAAGCCTTTTGAGCTTTTAAGCATTTTGTCGAACAAGTAGTGAACAACATTGCGCAAGTCACTCACTCCAATGGCAAATTATTGCTATATGAATTCTCACAACCATGTATATCATCAAACAAGAAAGCACATAAAAATCAGTAAATATGAATACAGGAAAGGAGAGAGCGTAATAACCTTGAAATTTCTCTAGCAGCGTATCAATTCCCCTCTAAACAAATGAACCCAATTTCAATTTCAAAGACCCATAATTCAAATCAGAATACGAAGGAGAAACTGAAATTGGTAAAGCATTCCTTATTTTAATCACCTGTTTAGTCAACGTCGATGGCTGCGGACAATTTATGCCCAATGCTAGCAGCGTATCAATTCCCCTCTAAACAAATGAACCCAATTTCAAAGACCCATAATTCAAATCAGAATACGAAAGAGAAACTGAAATTGGTAAAGCATTCCTTATTTTAATCACCTGTTTAGTCGACGTCGATGGCTGCGGACAATTTATGCCCAGTGCCGACGCAGTGAGTGAATACCACTAAAGCCTACAACCAATCTATATTTCTTATTTGGGCCTATAACTATAGCCCAAATCCACATTGTCTCGTGGCCACCACATATCATGCGAGTTGTTATATTATGGAATTTGATTTATGTAATATTATGTACTAAAGCTCGTCACATATATGAGAGGCGGACGGTGATAATTTTATAAATAAATTAAATTTATATAGTTATCAAAATATAGTATTATTTTTATAAATATTAATCATCTGTCATCAGCTAAAATGTTAATTAGTCTATTAAAAAATATTCATTTATTATAAATTAAAAGTTCATTACGAATAAAGTAAATATTTACTAGTTAATTCAAAAAGCATAATTTGTTATAAAACTAAAAATTTATTACAAATAAAGTAAATATTCAATAGTTTATTAATAAATGTTTATTTGTTATAAAAACAAAAAGTTTATTACGAATGAAGTAATAGATTGTTAGTTTATTGAGAGAAATTCATTATAAATAAACTGAATATTTATTACGAAATGTTCATTAGTTTATTAAAAAATGTTCATAATTATAAAATTGAAGATTGGTTCCTAATAAAATAAAAGTGCATTGGTTTATTAATAAATATCAATTTTTTGATCATCAAATTAAAGATATAAAAAAATAAAAATAAATATTTACTGATAAACTAATTAACTTTTTACTAATAAATTAATAAATATTTAGTTTATTTGTAATGAATATTTTTCAATAAACTAATGAACATTTATTTTATTTATAATAAATCTTTCATAATAAACTAATGAATATTTCTAATAAATTAATGAACTTTTAGTTTATTAGCAATGAATCTTCAGTTTATTCATAATGAATATTTTTCAATAAACCAATGAATTTTTACTTTATTCGTAACGAACAGTTATTATTAAATTAATGAACTTTTATATTTATAATATTGTCACAATTATTCACACATGCCAATTGAACTCTAATTCATAATATATCATGGACTGAAATCCTGAATATAATTTGCGATATCATGCTATTTATATCAAATTCAAGGAATTAAACACTTGAGTCAAACCTTTTCTTCCCTTTCATACTAAAATTTTACAAGGAAAGTACATTTTATACTCCTTTATTTTCGAAAAAGATTTTTAATGCTCATTTTAAATTTTGAACTTTTAAACTATTTCATTAAATTAAAAGATATTTTTATTTTTTTCTAGTAAATAATAACTTTATGTCTTGTATAACTATGTTAATTTATATCCTATTTTTAGGTTATATATATATATATATTTTTTTTCTAATTTGAATATACTTTAACTATGTATTTAAAAATTATGAATAAAATATATGTAGTATAAATACCGTGAACAATTTTTTTTAATATATTGTCTACTTGTTATATATATTTTTTAAATATATTTAATAATTTGGACAATATATAAATATATCTATCAAAAATAAAAATATACTAATATTTACACAATTCTGTAGATATATTTATCAAAAAAACAAATATAGATATATACAAAATATATATTATATATTCACAATACTATATATATATATATGTGTGTGTGTGTAAGGTAATTTTTTATGAGTGAGAAAATTGAGAGTGATTAGTGCAATTAAGGATTCTAACATTAATAGAAAATATTACAAATATTTTAAATAGAAATATTTTCAAAAACGTAATTTTTGGAAGGAAAAATTAGTTGAAGAGTGTTTTTAGTAATTTTAAAATTCAGATATAAAAATGTTATGAAATATAAAGAAAAGGATAATCGTGTCAAATTTCCAAAATTCATATGCAAGCGAAAACATTTATCTCAATTTGTTTTCTTTTCAAGAAATTAAAATTTGATAAGAATCAGTAAATGGGTCATCATAAAAACAGCAAAAGAATCTCATGGCATTCATTTTCTCCAATTGATACCTCTTTGTTCATGTGACTAAAAAAAGAGAAAAAGCTATCATTAGTCTTTATTGTACGTTGCTGCAAAATGAAAGCCACAGTGGTTATGATTCCTGCACTGTACTTTCCCACTTCCAAATTTTGTTGAGGAGTTAAAAAAAAAAAAAAAAAGTCTCATTCAAATTATAACAATATATTAATAGAAATTGATACAATTTTACTAAAAATATAAAAATAAAATAATAAAAAATTAACAGTACAATAAATTAGTTCAAAATTTATAAATTTAATAATACTACAGTGACTAAAATATTTATGATTCTAATTTTTTAACATACTGACAATTATAATCTGATTTGTTATATTTATTGGATCGAATATGCTGAATCGCCTATATATAAAAACGATGCAATAAGACGATAAACTAAAAAAAATAAAATAAAAATTTAGATATATATAAAATAACTATTTATTTTATAAATAAATAGATAAAAAAATATGTAGGAGTGATTTCAGGCTAATAATATTCAGATTAATAATGACAAAAAAAAATTATTTATTTCTCATTTAAGAAGATGGTGGCTTGAGAAATAAAAAAATAATAATAATAAAGAGGAGAAGAGGCTAGGTTTTAGCGTTAGGGAATTATTGCAGTCATTTCCACTTCCAAATTAAAAAGCCTAATTATCAGGATCTCAAGTTTTGGACCGAACTTTCTTGCTTTTAAGTAATGAGCTTTGGGTACTCATTTATTTGGAGAGTGAACGTTATAGATACTCTATTTTAAAAATTTCTTTCTCATTTGATTTGTAAAAAAAAAAAAATCTAAAATTAAAGAAATCATTATTAAATTTTTTTTTTCTCCATCAATGATTATTAAAAATTGTCTAAAAAATAGACATCTGGTTCTATATTAATTGTGGCTTTTAGAAATTTTATTAGAATTAAGAAGTCATTGATTATTTTTAAATTTAGAAAAAAAATGAATCTTAGTTTTGAAACTAAAAATTTTAAATTCAACATAATATTAATAATTTTGAACTGATAAGTATAAAAGTAAATTCAGAAAAAAAAATTAATTTTTATTAATAATATAAAAATTACAGATAAATAAAATCTAATATTTTTTCAAAAACCACAGTTATCATGAAACGAAAAAATATAGAATTTACTTAACGTTTCTTTTTATTTAGATTAGCTCTAAATTAAATAAAGAAAGGTACCTAGTGTAGCAAATTCATTGAACCAAATTACCAAGAATATGCATTGAAACTAGGGAAATTTTTCTTTTTTTTTTTTAATAAGCATGTCAGAGAAATTTTGCTTTAAAGCAAACATTTCAAAACAATTATATTGACCGTCATGATTAGTTCATGGTCCTCAAGTAATATTAAAGCTTTGCTTAATTTTCCATGGCTTGAGAATCTGTGGCCATGTGCCTTAGTATAATTACCTAAATTTGAGCAACATTATTGCTCTTTCCCTTTCTCAAATTTTCTGATTTACATTATCATTCTTAGTTGAGTTGTAAACGTACCCTTCTCCTCCAAGCTTCAAGCTTTCCCTTGTTGCAATGGGATTCTTCATTATATATATATATAAAAGCTTGAAAAGTTTATTATTATTATTATTGAAAAAGTAAAAGATAATGTTAGGCAGAGAAAAACCCTTCAAGTAGTAAAAAGATCACATGGTATGGGTCAAAGTTTTAGTATAGGCCAGAACACAAGATGACATGCATGCATCCACTGTATGTTCTTTTCTTTCTTTATTTCTTCAAGTGGGAATGATTCATTCCTCAAGAAAATTAAAAATGAAAAAAGGAAAAGAAAAGAAAACGCTCGTGTTGGTATTCCATTTTGAATGTGGGATAGTTCCAAAATAGCACAAAAATGCATGAAATCTTATTTTCTAATTTATGATAATTCATCCTTTGACCATGAAAATCAAATATATATACATAATTAATAAACTGATTATCCCTCAAAAATTGCCCCCAACCGACCATTTCTCATGGATAGGATCTTTTCGAAGATTGTGACTGAAAATTCAGCTTGTTTTAATCAAGAATCCCGACATTTGTCCAAGAATCAATATCATATTGCATAGATTCTATGTCTACCATTTTTTTCTAATTATATACTCTTTCTTTAATTCTTTTTCTTTTTGGGTTTACAAATCTGAAATCTCTATCAGGTGTGCAAAATTTATATATATTGACTGTGGTGATGGGTGAGATTCTTGATGCAAAGTAATATTAAGAAAACTAAGCATTATCATGGGGATGTGTTTAAAGATTAAACAAGGAGAATATGTAATTGTATATATAATTTTGTTGATATTTTAGTGACTTGGAGACTGGCTTGAAGCATTGCATGTGAGGTGAAGGGGAAATTTTGGGAATTGGATAAGGGAATTAAAGGGTTGTGGTCACAACTTGTCCACTTGAGCTAAAGAAATTGTGATTGGACAATCCATTTGTTTCTTTCCAGTGATGCATTTTATATTTAAAATTATTATATTTTTAATTTTTAATTTCAATTATTGATAATTAATAATTAGAATTAAAAATTAAAAATTCAATAATTTCAAATGTAAGTGCACTACGGATGCATAGATTTGGCCCTTCCCTTATTCCCTCTTCGTTTATTTTCTTGAAATTCAAAAATCATATATCTACAAAATTAATATGATGACAAATAGAAAAAAAGAAAATGTATTTACGAGGAGGGAGAAAAAGAAAATCACTGCGGTGTTTTAGTTTAGAATGCTAAGGACAGTGACTTCATCATGAAGAGAAAGAAAATCTTACGAAATAATTTTCCTTTTTTTTCAGAATTTTTTTATCAATCAAGTGCAAAGTGTTTATCAGTCTCTCAAAATTAACATTGCTTTTAAAGGTTTGAATATGTGGTAAAGTTCTGGATTAAATATAATATAAAAATGAGATGGATGCCATTATTATCGAAGTACGAGCAGGAGATGGATGGATGGGTCGTTTTCTGGTACACAGCAGATGGTCCTCACTTTACTTCCTATCTCACACTAAAAAGTAAGAACACAAGGTACCTCACTAAAGACACTTTGTATTTGATGAAGGAAACAGCAAAGGCATGTATGTCAGATTGGCTGTAGACCCTGAAAGTTAAAAGAGGAGAGATGAAAAATGGTGAGTTGGGGAGGTGGGGGTCTTATGGATGAGCTTTTTTATTTTTAATTTAATTTTTCCTTTTACTTTATACAGCCAAACAAAAATAAAGGAGCTTTTTTTTCTGGTTTGATTATTGTCGAAGTGAAACAAGGTTAAAACTTAATCACTAGTTTTGAGTTTATAGTGAAAGATAACAAGATATAAGGTAGGGTGGTGGTGGAGTGGAGATGGTGGGGGCGGCGGTGCTGATTCAAAGGAAAGTTAATAGAGAAAGAGAGAGAAAGATCGGGGTAGCGGACATTCTCAGATTTGGCTTTTTGTGGGTGTGTAGGCAGCGGTGGCTGTCAAAAAAAAGATAGATGAGGAACAGCTCATCTTTTGATGGGAAATTTTTGTGTTTTGTTGGGTGGATTTGGTAGTATGTGGGGTTACTCCTTTTGGGTTTTGTCCTGCAGGTAATACCCCCTTTCATGCACCGGACGTGTTCTGCTATGTTGCTGTGTGCTTATTGCCATGCGTGTATGATTCTTTGGTATTTTAGCTAAGTGGTAAGAAAGATAAGGCCTTTTGCTTTGGGACATTTTTTTAAGGCCGTTTATAGAGGAAATCAACAAGGTAAAGTACCCAAATTTGATTCTCATGCCTTTCTTCTACTCTTTTTATCTCTTCCGTTCTTGTATATGATGGTCTTCTCCAATTAATCCATTGTTATTGTTTCTGTTCTTCGTTCTTATATTTTTTTTCTTGTTTGTTCTTTGTTGTGCATTAGAGCTGGCTTTCACTTAGTAATAGTCCAATGAGTACAGTTTATTAATGTGGTATAAAATATTCTTCTATTGGGTTTGCTGTCAGATTATCGCATTTATTGTAAAACGACTTCCTGTGATGGTGATGGTGGTGGGTGGTGTTCTTAAGCTAACCTTGAGTTCTTGTGGAGAGGTTCGTCTTGTTTTTCTTTTTTTGGTCTCTCCCTCTCTTTTTTTTGGGTTGAAGAATATAGTATGTTCTTGAGTTGATTTATGTGACCCATTCTTGACTTTGGTTCTAGCAATCTTGCTTATTCATCCCACCTTACTTTGAAACAACTTTGTTGGTAGTGGTGCTCCTTCAATTAGTCCCTTATGCAATCATTCTTATGGAAACCCCAAAATTTGATGCTTTCTGTCGACTCTTTGGGTGGTTCTTTGAACTAATACCAAGATATGCAGTTTTCTGGTTGCAGGTGGTTGTAGATTAAATTGAAGAGCTGAAAGGGTATTCTGATTTGTTAAGGAATGTGGATTCTGGGGTTCTGGTTTTGAAGCTTTGCGGACCAGAAGAAAAAAGGTTTCTTATTCTTAGTGTTGTGTGTATGAGATCCATTGATATAAGAAAAGCTAAAACAAAAGAGAGAGAGAGAGAGGACCATAAACAATTGAAATAAGGACGGTGGTGTCAGGTTTGAGCAAGTGGGGGTGTCTCTCATGTGCTAGGTTTATATAAAGGTCTAAAGAGTTTTTAGGCAATGTCTCCTTGTTTAACCTTGTTTGTCCTGGGTCCTTGGACTCTGTTTTCTATTTAGGAAGCAAACTTGCTTCTTCCTGAAATATTATACCAGACCCATTAACACGTTTCTCTTTTTCTTACCTTGGCCTAGTTTGGTGGGGAAGATTCGATCTAACTAAGAAACTCATCATCAAGCTAATTGTGATTTATACCTTTCTGGCTTAACGAGTTCTTGAGATTTAGGAGTTAAACTTCATTTGTGGTTTTCTTTTCTTTCTTCAACTTTGGTAGAAGTTGGAAATTTGGAGTTTTATAAGAGAAGCAGAGTACCTGATCTTTATTTGGCAAAATGAAGTTCATGAAACTTGGATCCAAGCTTGACTCATTTCAGGCTGATGGGGACGATATAAGGTTAGTATTAGATCCCACTTTTTAGGTATATACTAATCTCATATTATTCTAATTGGGAACTGGTTCTAGGGTTTCTTTGCCTATTGTGCACCTATATATATACACATATGCACACACTCAGACATTGATTTTCTCTTTGGATCTTTTTAGTTTATTTTCGATTTACCTTGTGTTTTAATTTCTCACTGTTAGTGTATCTCTATGGATCTAATTTTGTCCCATGAGATGAAGAAAATGGATATTTAATTTTTTAATTCAAACACTCTTTCCACACTGGAAAATCACTCCTTCTAGTTCTACTTAATTAGGATGAACTTGGAAATAATACTGTTTAGAGATGATTTACGCACTTTTTGGGTGGCATGTTTCACTTAAAGCTCAATTCTGTCAATGTTTTCTGATCCCTATTATGCTTCTAGAGATAGTAGGGTGTTCAGACCGCACATTATAGAAAAGTGGCCTCCTATTTTAATTGCCTCAGTCGTTCATTTTGTTTACGAATGTGATATTTAATTTGTGTGTGCGCGCGCACTCGTACACGAGCGCAGGCATGATGTGTGTTTTCCCCATTTTTCACTAGACTGTTATGAGTGTTAACCTGAGTTATTTCAGTTAGCTTCACTTGTAATTCTTTGAAGATATGATTTCAACGCACTATCATTGTAACAGTGTTCAGTTGTGCCCACTATACACAGCTTAAGTATGCCTACTAGTGGTGCCAATCTTTAGTCTCAGTTAACCTTCTCTAACAAAAGAGGAAACTCTTCTCTTGTTTTTCCCGTCTGTATATGTGTGCCCATAATGTGCAAGTGCATGGGTTTTCTCATTCTTGAGGCATAAACTGCAATAGGGCTGTGTATATTAGAAATTAGTTGTTCAAGATCCTGTTGCTTAGATTGCAAAATTTTTATCTAATGTGCTCCCTGTTGAGAATAAATGTTACGATTTCTTCTGATTAAGGCAGTGGTCATGGTTATGTCTCAACACCCCTTCCTTAATAACGACTTTCTTTTTTAAGCATCTGAAATGTTCTTCTTGGTAAGTGTGTCCATATATTTACCTTAAGCAGGCAATTTCAGGTGTTATTTTACAGACAAGGGGAAAGCAATCTACCAAGGAATAAGTTTCAGATCTTTTTTTGCCCTTAGGTTGATATGAGTGGTAAAGGAAAGAAGTAATATAGTTTGGATGAAAAATCATTTCTACTATAAATTAAGCTGGCATTTTGCCATCTACTTTCCACCTTTCTGATGTGTCCATTCGGCACTAACAACTATCTAGTTTTTGCAAAGCTCCTTAAAAGGTCCAAAAGCTTGATTAAGCCAATGATTTATTTCAAAGACTCGTGAAAACAATCAAGTTATTGTACTAACAATACTCATACTCTCAAGCATCTCTCTCACACTTCTTTTGTATTTCCAACAACAGGTTCCTTCAAGATATCATTGAAACTTTAACATGATAATGTGCTTTCTTTGCCATTAACTAGTTGAGATTGAGAAAATCAGTATTCAGTTTTTTGGTTTCCTAACTGAAGGATTTCTGTGTCCAGGTATGTGGCAACTGAGCTGGCAACTGACATAGTCATTAATGTTGGAGATGTGAAATTTTATTTGCATAAGGTATGAATTCCATATTTTTTAACTGGATGCTGTCTTTTATGATGACATAACAATTTCCACACATACAGCACTAGGAATTAGCAGTTGGGCCATGTTAGAAACTCATAAATGGTGCTAGGATGAAAATTAATCATTCTGTATTACTCCTTTGATGCTCCCTCCTACATTGTTAAAAAGTGAGGCATAGAATATTAGATTTGAAGACTTATTTATGCTGAATGTGACAATTACTAAAGCCTTTTTTACTTTATTAAGCTGATGTGTGGGTTAGCAGACAAACAGTTATTGACCTAGCCTTTTTCAAAATGTTTTTTTGATGATTGTTCCTACTTGTTGCCTTTTTACTCTATTTCGCTTATGTGTGGGTTAACAGACAACCAGTGATTGACCTAGCCTTTTTTAAAAAATATTTCTTGATGATTTTACCTACTTGTTTTTTCCATTTTGAATTTAGATGGCCTACTTAATCACTCAAACCTTCCATATCCTCTAATATATTAATACATTCATTGACATTCAGTTTATAAGACATGGTTGTGCTAATTGCTAAAAATATTTCTGTAGTTTCCGTTGTTGTCCAAGAGTGCACGTCTGCAGAAGCTGGTTGCAAACACAAATGATGAGAACAGTGATGAAATTCACATCCAGGATATTCCTGGTGGACCTGCTGCTTTTGAGATATGTGCAAAGTTCTGTTATGGTATGACTGTCACTCTTAATGCATATAATGTTGTTGCAGCTCGGTGTGCTGCAGAATACCTTGAGATGTATGAAACTGTTGAGAAAGGAAATCTCATCTACAAAATTGAAGTCTTCCTTAATTCTAGCATCTTCCGTGTCTGGAAAGACTCAATTATTGTTCTTCAAACCACAAAGTCTCTTCTTCCATGGGCTGAGGAATTAAAGCTGGTCAGCCATTGCCTTGATTCCATTGCGTCAAAGGCATGCATTGATACTTCCAAGGTGGAATGGTCGTACACATATAACAAGAGAAAGCTCCCATCTGAGAATGGGAAGCACCCTATCTGGAATGGTGTAAGAAAACCCCAAACTGTTCCTAAGGATTGGTGGGTAGAAGATCTCTGTGAGCTTCAGATTGATTTATATAAAAGGGTTATTACAACAATCAAAACAAAAGGAAGAGTCTCTAGTGACATAATTGGAGAAGCCTTGAATGCATATGCCTTAACAAGATTGCCAAGTTTTAGCAAGGGTGCAATACAAAGTGGTGACATCATAAAATATAGATCACTAGCAGAAGCAATTGTGTGGCTACTACCTACAGAGAAAGGCAGTGTTTCCTGTAGTTTTATGCTTAGGTTGTTAAAAGCAGCAATTCTGTTAGAATGTGGGGAGGGGGAAAGGAATGAACTAATGAAAAGAATTGGCCAACAGCTTGACGATGCTACTGTGGCTGATCTTTTAATTCGAGCCCCAGCTGGGGAAACAACAATGTATAACCTTGACATTGTTCAAAGCCTAGTTCAGGAGTTTGTGACCCATGAGCAGACTGCTCAGACTGAATTTTCCTTGGAAAATGAGTTCCAGGAGAGTAAAAGCCCAAAGTCAGGATCAAATGCTTCCAAAATGCAGGTAGCAAAGTTGGTTGAGGGTTACCTTGCTGAAGTGGCACGAGATTCCAATCTACCTGTTTCAAATTTTGTCATTCTTGCAGAAATGGTATCAAGTTTCCAGAGACCATCACATGATGGACTTTATTGCGCTATTGATATGTATCTTAAGGTAAATTACTGAACATTTTATGTCACGCTGTCCTTTAGGAATGCTTTAAAAATGAGGTTTTTATTCTTCCATATTATATGTATATGCCAACATGTGCATACACAGATAAAAGAGCATCATAACTATCATTGTCCTCTCTCCTTGTCTGTTATGTACCTCTTTCTGCCAAGCTATGATGATAAGAAACAAACCGTGATTGTAAACAATGGTGATTGTTTACTTCATATATATTTTTTTTCTCTTGTTTGTTTGTGTTATTATGACAAGCTGATGTGTCCCAGATGTTCGGGAATTTTCGACATGTTCTAGAGAACAAAAGATTTGCGAATATTTCGTCACTGTACCTAGATATATTCTGTGGTCCTAATTTCTTTGTTTGTTAGGGCTATGTTGTTCTTTTATCATTATGGACAAAGTAGGCAATGCTGTTTGCTTCAATCTAGTTTGTTGCCATCTTTCTGACATTTCATTCTAATCATTGAAATAAATAACATCATTTCAACATATTGAGGTTTAGTATCGTTTAGGTTGATTTGATTTTCTCAACACATGCCACATAATAATTAAGGGGAAAAAAAAAATCATCCCTCCACTTTAAGATTACCTAGATGTGTATATTTTGGTGAATACAGTATTTTGCTTGAATGGTCAAAGTTTTACTTGTACAAGTAATTTAACGAGTCATACTTCACAAATTATTGGGCCCGAGTGGTTCTAATTTAGGCTGTAGGTTTTGAAGTGACTGCAATAACAGCATTTACTTACAGTATTGGGCACGAGTGGTTCTAATTTAGGCTGTAGGTTTTGAAGTGACTGCAATAACAGCATTTACTTACGGTGCAGGAACACCCAGGAATCAGCAAGAGCGAAAGAAAGAGAATGTGTAGGTTGATGGACTGCAGGAAGTTGTCAGTGGAGGCCTGCATGCATGCTGTGCAGAATGAGCGGCTTCCATTGCGGGTTGTTGTGCAGGTTCTCTTCTTTGAGCAGGTTAGGCAAGCAACATCATCTACTGGCAACAGCACGCCTGAATTACCAGGGCCCATTAAGGCATTACTTCCCGGTGGGTCTCACGGGAGCTCAAGATCAACTACAACCAACACAGAAGAGGAGTGGGATGCTGTACCAACAGCTGAAGATATCAAAGCTTTGAAAGGGGAACTTGCTAATCTACGACTAGGCGGGAGTGATAGAAGCGTAGAGGATGGCGCTAAAAACGATGCTGAAAGAGCCAGTGCCAATAAAATGAAAGGTTTAGCTATGTCCAAGATCTTCTCAAAGCTCTGGTCAAGCAAAGAACGAAATGGTGAAATTAGCAGCTCCGATACATCTGACAGTCTCGGCTCTGCTAGTGCAGAGGAAACAAAATCCACCCCTTTAAGAAGCAGGAGGCATTCCTTATCGTAGTCACTGATATAGAAAAGAAGAATTAGAGTGTGCATCTCGTGGCATGTAAAATTATGACTTTTGACCATTAGGAAATTATAACTGTGTGACGTTATCCAGCTGATTTTCCACTGCAATTTTTCATGTCAAGATGGCATGTTTAGGGGAATATGGACTGATTTCTGAGTTGTTGGACTGTCAAAATTCTAATGCTGCAATGTCTGCATAGCGTTGAGGTACCAAATGTGACGGTTTCAGAGATGATTCTGAAAATGAAATTGTACAATTACTGGAAAGATTTCAAATCAATTAAGTTCCTCTTTTGCATTGCATTAGGAGGGAAATTCAGTTATTATTATCTGTTTTAACATTCTTACAGCACTTTGTGGAGTTTTTCTTGTTAAAATATGCTACCATTTCTGGGCAAAATCCATGTTGGCAAATCAGAAAATTTCTTATTTTACAGGCAATTTACACATGGAAAGGATAAATAGTTTCCACCATCTTGAAAGGTAAATCTTTCGCTTCCTCCATGACTCTCACAAGAAAGCAAACTCCCTTCAGCACCCTTGGTGCGTCTTGGGGCTGGCTGGTAAAGAATAAAAATGTTTTGCACAGATAACCTCCCAAAGATCATACACCTTTAGGTAGGTCTTAACCTCAAGAACCGACATTGATAATTATCTCCAGAAAAAAGCTACAATGTTTGGAGATTTCTAGTTTTTATTTATGTATTTATTTTTTTCAAATTTACACTGGTCTCGTAAAACCAATCACAGCTCTAATACTAGAGCTAGAAAAGAAGTATACTATGATACTACTCTTACAAAAGAGGGAGGGCAAAAAAACAAAGGAGAATCTCAGAGAAGCAAATGACTCTCTCCCTACAGTAATGCTACCTATTCTTAGCTGCATTAAAATAATAATACTTTGATACAGATTGAACAATTACTTAAATACTGATTGAGTAGAAAGTGGTATAAATCTTAATAAATTCAATCTAAAAATAGCCTTTAAATAGGCTTACATGCCTAATGAGAATAAAATCAAGAAAACTAAAGAATTCTAAATCCTAATCAGACAAAATTACTAATTTTAATTCTAATTGACATAAACTAAAGAGGCTAAAAAAAAGGAAAAAAATTGACATGAACTAAAAAACAAAAAACAGAACACCAAATGTGGATGTTTCCTATTGGTTGTCACTGTTCCAACAATAATGCAAACATCCTTTCCCATTTCGGACTCAAGTAAAATGAATTATAGTTAAGACATGCAAAAATGCTTATCTATCAAATAGAAAAGAAACTATTTAGCATTTCTCCTTCAAGTTGTGGGTCATATGCCTTTCACTTTCCCACTTTATTTCCTTGTTTTGAGGGTCCGAAATATATGTCAAGTATATTTACAAGATTGTGAAATTATCCAACAAGACGTGTGGATGTATTGGTATAAATTTTTTCAGATTAATCAAAGATTTCGAATTTCAGCTTTATTTGCTTTTTGGGATCCTATCCAGTACATTCTAAATTTTGTATTCAATTTTTTGTAGTTATCCAATAATCCGATGGAATACTGATTTTTGAGGGATTATCAGCATTGAAGTTGAAAGTGATTTTTGAAGGTTTTTCAAGAACAAAAACTGGGGAAGTTTAGCTTGAAACATGGAGTTGTTATATTATGGACTCTAGTCCATATAATATTATGAATTAAGATTCATCACATATGTGAGAGACGGTGACAATTTTTACAAATAAATTAAATTTAGACAGTTATCAAAATACAGTGTCAATTTTGTAAATATTCATCATGTCATTAGGTAAAAGGTATATTAAGAAATGTTCATTTGTTATTAACTAAAAGTTCATTACGAATAAAATAAATGTTCATTTGTTATTAACTAAAAGTTCATTACGAATAAAATAAATGTTCATTAGTTAATTTAAAAAATGTAATTTGTTATAAAACTAACGATTCATTATAAATAAAGTAAATATTCATTAGTTTATTAATAAATATTCATTAATTATAAAACTGAAAGTTTACTACGAATAAAATAACGGTTTATTAGATTATTGAGAGGGTTTCATTATGAATAAACTAAAGGTTCATTAGTTTATTAAAAAATATTCATAGTTATAAAACAAAAGTTTGTTACGAATAAAGTAAAATTTCATTAGTTTATTAATAAATATCAATTTCTTGTTCATCAAATTAAATATATAAAGAAATAAAAATAAATATTTACTGATAAATTAATGACTTTTTATTAATAAATTAATAAATATTTAGTTTATTCGTAACAAATTTTTTTTAATAAACTAATGAACATTTACTAGAGCTAGCAATTCGTGTTATGTCTAATCGTGTCGTATCCTATTTTGTATCGTGTATTATTTTCTGTCGTGTCTAATCATGTCATATCTCGTATATCCATTATATTATTCGAAACTATTTGACACAGTGAACTAAATGTGTCTACATGTGTATATATACATGATATGAGATACAATTATACATGAATATTAATATAATTATACAAATAATGCTATACAATACTTATTTATATAAAAAATAAACTAATACAATTAATTTTAATATAATTTATTATAAATATTTCAAATATTATAATCATGTTTAATCATATTTTAACAAGTTAAACAGGTAAAATCCGTTTATAATACGGTTTTTTTGTGTCTTAATCATGTTAATACGATTATGATCCATATTCGTTTAAATCTGTGTCATTTAATTGTATGGTGTTCCAAATTATCAGCTCTAATATTTACTTTATTCATAATAAAACTTTCTTAATAAACTAACGAACTTTTAGTTTATTCATAATGAATATTTTTTAATAAACCAATGAACTTCTACTTTATTTGTAGTTAATATTTCTTAATAAATTAATGAACTTTTGTATTTACAATATTGTTACCGTTATTTACACATGCCAATTGGACCATGGACCGGATTCCATAATATAATTTGCTTGAAACATGTGGGAATTCTAGATTGTGACAATACATAAATAAAATCAGGTTCAATTTGGCCCATTAGATCTTTTGTACATAAGATTCTGTACCAAAGAAATGAATAATAAATGGGCCATGGCTTCATTTTATCCCTCAATTGCGGACTGCCTTTCAACACTAACCTTGCTGTATCCGTTAGTCTCCTTACCAAATTGCAACACTCCAAAAAAAAAATAATAATAATAATAAAAAGTGAGCAATTTCATTTATTGATTATTTGTCGGTATCCGATTAAGATTGTTTGATTTTGATTCTGGTTATAAATTCTAATTTTAAATTAATCTCACCTACTTATATTAATTTTGCTTGTGCCGGATAGAATATCAAGAGCGGTAAATCACTTTCTTATAAGTTTTAAAATAGTTACATATTTATGGTTCAAATTCAAAATTTCTAGTTAAACTTAAAAAGACCCGCATCATCTCAAACATACCATTATAAATGGATTTTTTATATTTTACATTAATATAGCATTAGGTGGAATATTACCGTATCAAGATAACATTGGTTTTCATATAACTTCTCTATGTTTTGGTATTGCATCAAATATAAAGCGCTATCTTTCAAGTTTTTAAAGTACTTCGTATTCAAAATTTACACTTAAAACTTTTAATTAATCGAAAATGAATTCTTATAATTTCATTTTATATTTGGAAGTCTATTTTTTTTTCTGTTCATTAAGGGTTTTAAGTACAATATCATCAAAGAACCAATTAAGACAAAGTATCAATTTAAAAATCAACAGAATCAAATAATATACATTGATAGTAGAAGATTAATATATAATTATAATTATTTCTCTAAAAAAGTTTATTATCATTATTATTTCAATTCAGGAACTTGGTTATGCTGGATTTTTTTTTCTTTTTTATTGGTTTATTAATTCTCGTGGGAAAAAAAAGAGAGGATGAATTGTAAAGCAAATAATTAGGTTATGTTTGGATTGAAGAATTTTAAATGAAGAATTTTGAATAATCTATGGATTTATATCAAATTCTTGTTTGGCTACTTAAAAAAGGTCAAAATTCATGAATTTTAGAAAATTTCTCATCCACTAGAATCCTTCATTTTTTAAGAATTTGATTAAGTCCAAAATCTATAGATTTTGAACAATAAGAGATTGTTGGTAGATTTTTTTATTCCAAAATTGTGCATAACAAATTAATAATATTCCAAAACTATTCTTAATCCTAAAAAAATCAAATATCATTTTTTTAATATCAACTAATTGCTTTATTATTATTATTATTATTATTATTATAATAAAAAATATTTTTTTAGCAATATAATTAAGCATTATAACATATAATAACTTTATTTTATATTTTTTTTATTTCAACTCTTAAAATAATTAATTTTATTTTTAAAAATTTTTAAACATATAGTGGAATTGGTTGTATATACTTAATTAATAATAAATTATCAATATTTAATAAAAGATAAAATTTGGAAATTAATTGTTAAATGTATAAATTATGGTTATTGAATCAAACATAAGTATAAAAATATTTATATAATCAATCCATGAATTTTATAATTAAACAAAACGATGTAATTCTTAAAATTCATGAATTTTACAATTTATGAATTTTATGAAATCCACATATTTTAAATTTTTTTAATCCAAACAGTATTAATATCACTATTATATGTTGAAAGCTTGGGAATGGTGTAAAAGAAATGGGTGTGTTACATTGATAATATCTCCATTATGTAAATTGTAACAACTCAGTACTTTAAATATTATTTATAACATAAAATTACGTTAATTTTTATTTTATAACTAAAATAATTTTTGAAATATTGAATTGTTACAATTTATATATTTAGAATACCGTGAGTGAAATTCACCCAAAATAAAGTTAACATGAATATTTGAAAAATGGCATCTTGTGTTTCAAGCTTAGACCTAACTCATTCAACTTAATACTAACTTGACCTTGACCTGGATTCGGTGGTTGGCCAATATATAATAACCCAAATCATATTGTGCACTTAATTAACATAATAATTGTTTGTTGATATTTAAAATTACTAAAACCCTGTCTGAAAACTCTTTTTCCTTCTTAAAATTTCTTATTATACTAAAAAGATTCATGGATGTTTTTTTTTATTATGACATCTAGCAAGTTGTAGACTACATGAGATAATAATTTTCTTGTATTCATCTTAAAGATAAACTCTTATCAATATTAGGGGATATGGTCGAATTCGAAATTTTCTCCAATTTTCATAAATAAAAATACGGGGTCGCCACCCCATTACAAAAGCAAATATGATAAGTTATCTTTATTTATAATAATAAAAAATATAAATATATAAAGGTGTATTATAAATTTCAAATTTGTTAGTTGTCAATAACCAATTTTTTTTCTCACGGGAATATGGTTTTATCTCTTTAACTAAATAAAATTTCTAAATTCTGTAGCTCATATAAAGTAATTTCTTTTGGTAGTTTGTAACTTACAAGCAAAAGTTGAAACAAATCAAATGGACCTCTATTTTATTATAATTTTACTACTCTTTCTCTCTTCTTACTTTTTTAATTCCCACTGTATTTTCTGATTCTCTCACATTTTTATCGTAGGTTCTTCTTATCTTTTTGACATTTTTTTGACATTTTTAATTGGAACAGCTGCATGATAGACACAATATTATAAATTACTTTCAAAATATGAGATTTAAATAAATTTTAATTTAAAATTTTATAAATTATAATAAATTTTATTTAATAAGTTTGCCACCCCATTAAAAAGTTTCTTAATACGGCAAAATATTAATCAAGTTACATCTTGATTGGTAGATTTCTATGCATTTTTTTTAATCTAAAAGTAGCAACAACGTGCATAAGATTAGGTTTAAACAACAATGGTCAATTATTTTCCTTGATCTCCAATCTTTATTCAAAAACAAAAAAGAAAGTAATGCAATGGAGACCAAGGCCAAGTGGGGTTGCTAAAAAGAAGAAATAGAAGATGCTTTCACAATTTTTTCTTAAACTGTTTATGGCATTGGAATGATCAAATTCCTCAAATAAAGAACTACCTAACCCCAAATTTCCACACTAATAATCCCGTTTTTCTTTAGGAAAAGAGAGTTAAAAGGGGATAGATAAAAGATGGGTCATTTTGGTCATTGACTTGTAATGAAGATCGACTTGGAAGCAAAGATAAGGAAGCAAAGAGCCATCCATGTTTGACTATTGTTTTGCTATTTGATAATATCTATCCAACCATACCTTATTATTTTCATGGTAAAAAAATAATAAAAAAGGAAATACAATTAAAATAATAAGAAACTATTACACTTTTTTTCTTAATCATTTTGATTAGAAAGTGGGAACCCTCTTTTTAGGGACATATCTTTTCCATGGAAACATAATAATTGGTGTATTAAGGAGTGAGCTTCTATATACCTAAACATGTTAATTAACCACATTAATGTTAAACATATAATGACCATGACAGGCCAAGTCAAAACTTGCCTAACACTTTAATTCACACCTACTTAGGCCCATGTTTATTATTATTATTATTATTAGAGTAATTAAATCAATCTTTGTCAAGACTTGATTTTTTTTGTTGGTTCCTTTATTAATCTAAGCCACATGATAGAAAAGAACAATGGGATTAGGATAAGATTAGTAAAGGATTAAAGATTTAATACCCACATCAATCTCTATATAATTTTGATTTAATTTTGAAGTGGGAAAGCTTTCTAGTTCAATTTCATTATCACAGAGGAATATACTCTAAGATTTTAGTCAGATTTGCATTTCTTGATGAGTGGCCCTTGCTTATTCTATCTCTACTTCACTTCAATATTAGGTGTTTGTTTGTGCAATCCATGACGAATTCAATGACGATAATAATAATAATAATAATAATTAAATATCTCTATTTCGATTGAAAAAATAAAAATTAAATGAAGATTTATAATTTCTTGATCTAGTTAAATGCAGCTTATTGCATCAAATAGAAGGTTAAAGACTTCATTTTTAAATATACCAATAATTTTATTCACATTTCTTGAACTTTATTTTTATATTAATAACTTATAATATTTAACATTAGAAAAAAGTTGGAACAATTAACAAAGAAACTCGAAATTAATATTCATTAAAAGGTTCTTTTTAAATTTCAAAAGTGATTCGTATCTGGAATTTTTGAACTCGAGAAGGCATTTTTTTAAGAAAGTAAGAAAAGGTTAGAGATATTAAATGCTGGCTACGGTTACTGAGGGATTTTTCAATGATTTACCAAAATGGTTGAACCGTTAAAGTAAAGAAGAGATGGAAATTTTGAGTTCAAAGAAAGTGAGAAAGTATCAAAAGAAAGAAAGAAAATGGATAAAACAGTTACCATATATAATCCAGGTAGGTAAAGGTCAGGTCTGGTTCATCGTTCATTCATTCATGCCCCTAAATTTATGGGATTGATTTTCTTGTTCTTTCTTTCTTTTTAGGGTTTTGACTTTTGTAAAAATCTAATAATAGCTCTCCTCACCTGGAAAAATCACACAATATTTCCCATTTTTGTTTTTCTATTTTTACCTGTCAGAAAAACAGTGAGGGAGCCAAATATATATATATATATATATATATATATATAGAATTAAGCTAGAAATTTAAGTAAGGAGTATAAGATTTAGCACTTGAAGTTAGCGGCTAATCGATAGCCCATAAGCTGTTACTGCTTTGGTATTTAATTTTTTGGTAAAATAATTGAATTATAGCTGTTATTACATAAAATTATCAATAAGAAATTATTTATGTATAAATAGATAAAAAAAATATAATATATTACTTATTTGATATAATTATTTATTTTAATAAATTAAAAATTACTATAATAATAAGAGTAACTAAATAAAAAATAACTTTAAAATTTGTTATTTCTTTATATATAAGGATAATTTAGTCTAACGTACTTTAATTTTTAAGTTTCAATTGATTAGAAAAAAATTCTAAAATAAAGTTTTTTAAATAACTGTTGTTTGGAATTTTAAACAACTATTTGCTGTTATTTATTAAATACTTATTTATCAGTTGTTGGATAAGAAAAAACTATCAGTTATCCTGAACAGCAAAACCAAACATGCCATTAAAAAGTCAAAATTCTAAGTTACAAGTATAAAAATTCTATTTATATATTGAAAATACTAGTTGTTTCAACATTTTTTGTTCCAATTTGTATAAAATATTTTACTTTTAATGTAAATTGAGTAAATGCTTAATTACATAAAAAAATTTGAACTTTATACATTGTTATAATTATATTAAATTCTTTAAAATTTTGACATTATATGTACTTTAGATTTTATAACAAATTTTATCTTGGATGAACTAGATCTTACTAAGATCATACGTGGAGTTGACATGTAAAAATATTACAAATAAAAAAGAATGACATGGCCGTCTGAAGCGGCGATAAAGTGAAAAATTCGTCATCTCCTCTCATCTGACAGGACAAATTTTTTACTTTAGTATCACTCAGACGACCACATCATTTTTTTATATTTTTTATATTATCGCCACGTAGAATTGGAATAAGATTTAGTTTATTCGAGATAAAATTTGTTATAAAATCTAAAATATGTATAATTAAAATAAATTTTTTTAAAAATTAGATATAACAGTAACAAACTATAAAGTTTATAATTTTTTATATAATTCAGTCTGAGTTATAACGGTAAAGTAAGTTGACAGATAAATTACAAATTTTTTTATACAAACTGAACAAAAATTAAGATAAAAATATTAAAATAAATAGCATTTCTGTTAAATATTTTTACATTCCTTCTAAAAAAAATTGAATATTATAATTACACATTCTCAAAATAAACGTGGGACCACTAAATAAAAATAAAAATCAAAACAGTGACGTTTAGCAGTCACATTAATTTTCTTTCATCAACTGTATATGTCTGTTTCTCTCTCTCTCTCTCATGATCTTTATGATTCTTTCTTTTAGTTCACAATCCCGTGCTCTATTTGGTGATTCATTGACTTCTTACCCTATGTTGCATGTTGCGTTTTTTTTTTTAATCAAAGAAACCCTATATAGCGTTTATTTGGTGCTTCATCCAAATGGGTATTCATTGATTTACTCTAATATTTCAAAATTAAAATTAAACTAAAACACTAAAAAGAATCTGTTAATGATCTTTCAGTCATTTTTATACCCAAAAAAAAAAAAAAAAGAATCCAATCAAATAAATTGAAATATTTTCAGTTGGGTTAAGATTGTTTATAACAAGCAATATGCTATATTATGAAAATTCCAAACTTGAACCTAAAAAAAATATCAATGATATTAGTTGTCCTATTCAGGGAATGGCAACAACCAAAGAGGCAAATCATGAAACTACATATGCTTTACTTTTTTGGTGGAATTTGTGTAAAAAGAATAGAATTAATTATAAATAAAATGGGAGATAACAATCAGGTACCCATTCGCTGTAACTTATTTAATATGGAACACGTCTCAATCTTAGAACCCTCCTCTATGGTCCATAGTTGTAAAGCCACCAAAACCAGGGGGTGAAAAGAGAAAGGGTTCTTCTTCTATTGGGAAAATATATATATATATATATATATATATACCCACTAAGTGCCTAATACAATTTTCACTCTCCCTTTCTCTTAATGCAAACCCACAGCAGCAAAAAGCCAAATCTCCCGTCAATTTCAGCAATATATTATGTAAAAGCAAAGGAAAAGAAGAAAACCCATAAAGAAAGAATCCCAACCCAGAACTCCACCAAACTTGATCCACACAAAAAGATGTCCATTATGGCTTATTATCTTGTAATCTATGAATATATTTCGCTTCGCTTGGGATTCTTGAAAAGTCAAATTTACCCTCTATTTAGGACATTTAGTGAGTGGTCCAATTGTGATTAAAAAGGTTAGACCTTGTTTGTTTGATGTCCAATTAATTGACCCTTAACCAGAAAGATACTGCGGAACCCTATTAATTAAAGAAGAATATAAACAATAATCAATATCAAGATAGGTATATATAATCAAGAAAATAAAAGAGAGTCCTACTGTATATAACTCATAAACTTCAAGGGGGAGAGTGAAGAATGAGGATATTCCAATCAACCCTCAATCTTCAACATAATTCACTTAGTGGAATATTATTAAAAAGTTTGAAATATTTGCAGATTAGATAACTCAACCCACATGAAATTAAGGCTGTGTTTGGCTGCAAGAGGATCTTAAAAAGCCACATCCATTTACAAAAAAAGTTGAGAAGTAAATAAAGGAGAGGGGATATTCCCTTCTACAACAAAAACCCATATCTTCTCATTCTCTCTTTTTCCAATCCCCAAAATCCCACATTAGAAACTACTATATAATTAAAAAGGCGAAAAATTAATTAACAAAAAGAGTGAAAATAAAAAGATGCCTTTTTCCCTTGTGTTGATCCCTACAACTTTAGCTTTTCTCGAATTTCTTGTTTGATATGAGTAGTGACTAGCGAGTAGTACGAAGTTTAGAATTCTCTGGGGTCAACAAAAATGGACATGCCCGGGGGTGATTTAGTCCAGTCACCAATGGAGCCGTCACTGTAGTCTTCCCCAAGTCTCTTGATGCACCATAGATCCTCGGCGCAAGATAGCCTTTTCCAGTGTGGAATCCCTACCTTAAGCGGTTCGCGACTTGCTACCTCTGTAGCCACCACCCCACACCCAGACTCCTTCGCCAGATTATGCGCGTATGCACACAACGCCTTTACCATTTTCACCGCGCTTGGGCCTTCACCTCCTAGACCATACAGAAAATGCAACCCGAATGGCCTGAACACCTCGGGCACCGACGGTAATCTCAAAAACGGCAAAGCCTTATCAACTATTCTCGTCGTTTTAGCGAAAGTGCGCTTCACGCTCGACGCGCCCCGAACTTCCAATCTAAATACATCCTTGCAGTTCCACACGCTGAGCACGGCCCAAGATTCAGGTGGGTCAGATATGAACTTATCAAACCCGGACCACGAATTCGAATTATAAGTGCCACGTGGCACGGCTAAGAAGGTGCCTAAGTTGAGTTTGTTATTTAGAACGGAATCAATGTCGCGAGGGAAGAACTCGGTGGTGGAGAAACGGCGGCGGTAGAGCAACTCGGCGTCGTGCGAGGGGAGCTGAAAGATTGCGACTCTTTTGGAGACGGCGACTCGGTGGGCGAAGACCGGATTGACCAGAATAGAAGGAGTACGGAACTTAGAATACCCACATTTGTCGGTGAATAACTTAACGGAAGCGTGATTGTCGTTTTCAGTAGCTAAGTAGGAATATTCAGCGCCGTTTTCGCGAAACCACTCTTCCATTGCGCGCACCAATTTTAGGCCAATTCCCATCCTCCTACAATAGGGGAAGAAAAAAAGATTAATTACATTATTTTTATTGCTAAACGCTAAAAACCAAAGAGATGTTTGAGTACACATTACTATTAAAATAAAAATTAAACAATTAATTAAAGCTCATTAAAGCCAAATTATTGGAGGGTGAAGCTGTTTAATCAAAATGGATTATACTTTTTGCTGTCGTTGTTGTCACGACGGAATTGGAAACGCATATATTTTTTAAATATATACCATATGAAACGACGCCGTTGCAGGAGTTTAAAGACAAAATGGATAAAGTATGTCGTTAAATTAAGGAAAAGAAAAAGGTGCAATACCAAAAGCCATTTTTAAACAATGATTAGTGAAGCCTGAAAATGGGTCATCTTCAATTTTCATGGGTCCACTTTTGTTTTAGTTTTTTTTTAAATTTTTTTGACTATTTAAGTATAGTAAAAACTATTTTGGGAAAAAAAAAAAGAATGAAAGCGAACTTACCGATGAGAAGGAGAGACGCGAAGGCCTAAAATGTAAGCAACTTTGGTGTAAACAGGGAGAGGTTTAGGAGGATCATTGTGGTTGGAGTTTTTGACATGTCTATAGAGCTTTTTGCCACATGTAACGGTTTTGATGCAGCCTCTTATCATCCCCACTATCTCTTCACCCAACTCAGCCACCTATTCATCAATACATAAAACACACATTAGAAAACGAAACAACATTGCATTTAATATTATCATATACTAATTAAATTTCAAGAAAAAAAATACAAGAAAATGGGTTTGTGACCTTTCTTTTCTTTTTCCTATTTTCTTGGTCTTGTTTTCTTTTTGATGATCAATAGATTAGCAAATCTCATATAAAAACGAAATGGGTTTTCTTTATATCGTTTGTTTATAGCAAAGTTTACTTTTTTTTAATTAAATCCTTTTTTTTTTGGTGAGGAAAATTTTCTAGTTGAATGTATATGAGAGATAGAGAGAGAGAAGACAAAAGAGTGAATGGAGCCAAGAATGGTGATTGTGGGTATGTACCAGCATGAGGAAAGCAGGGGAGTGGCGGACCCTGCAAATTGGGTCACCCAAGAGGTCGGTGAAGAGAGAGAGCTTGCCGCTGGGACCAACTTCACATCTTCTCTCCACTTCTTCAACACCCACTCGATCTCTGCTTGGATCGAACTCTCTCACCACTATCATTCTCACTTCTCCCATAATACTTAAAACTTATCAATCAATTCAAACCCAAATTAATCAACTAGTTAAATAACTCTCTTGATTTTGAGCAGATTTCCCTACTGCGAAGATGGGGTTTATATAGAGAACGAGGCTGAAGATGAAGATATTAACGTGTGAAATAAGCAAGAAAAAGGAAGTAGCAAAGGGTAGGCTTAGGACTTCGAAATTAGTGAAACCAGGTAGAGGTGAAAAGAGGAAGCAAAATCAAGAAATGGAGGATTTTTTTTAAAACAACTCGTACATATTGTAAACTCCCATATATAGAAGACAACCCAAAAAGGAAATATAAGGTTAACTACTCCTTCTTCTTCTTCTTCTTCTTCTTCTTCTTCGAGTTGTTTTCTGCTAGTTTCTTTGGGCAGTGAGTAGTTCATCATTGCAGAACAAGCAGTCCTCTTATGATGCCTATAAATACCCTGATTTCAGGGTTATTTTCAAAAAAATAATAATAAAGAAAATAATATATTATTTTTGAATTCCTTCTCTCTCTCCGGAATCCCTTCACTTTCTTTTAAAATTTCCTTTTTTTAAATTAATTATGTGCTTTTTGAAGTCTCTGTCTCTAATATATCTCTTTTGTTTGTCTAGGTCTGGTAACAAAATACTGCTAATAACTAATAATAAATGATTATATATTCGAATTTGAAAAAAATAATTTTTTTAATTTTTAAAAATTATTTTTGGACAAAAATATATAAATAGATATTTTTTTATAAATATATCTTAAAAAATTATAAAAAATTAAAAAATCTATCAATTAAATTTAATATATATATATATATATATATTAGCACATTTAACCATCAATTAAAAAATTTTAAATAGTAAAAATGCAAATTAATAATAAAAAAGAATAGAAAAAAAGAAAGGCGCAGAAGAGCAAATGGCGGCTATGGCTGCGCAGTCTTGTGGGTGTAAGTTGTTCTCCTCTCTCTTTTTATCTCCCCACTCTTTCGATTTTGATCATTTAATTTCTATGGGAAGGAGGCGTTCCCATCATGACCCCATTTGTAATCATTACCTTTTTACTCTTTCCCCTCCACTTCTCACTTCTTTCTCACTTAACATCTTCTATGCATATGCCATCCTCATCCTCACTACCACCACCACCACCATCATCATCATCATCCGTGAGGCCTTCATGCCTCCATGTCTTCACTTACCATCGACTATATATGGATATATCTCTATGTAGCCTATACCCACCAACAGCACCACTTTCTACCATCCAAAAATAAATAAGAGTAATTACCTCTATGCGCACAAGTAAGAAACTCTAACTCACGGCATGATTATCATTAGAAGCAACCCCAAAGCTATAAATCTGTAAAAATGATTGAAATTTTTTATTCATATATTTAAATATTTATACAGATTGAATTAATAATATATTATGAATGTATCATAATCTTACGTCTAATCAGATGAATTTCTGATCTAATGTTTATGATGCATGTGTCACAAAAATTCATGCGATTTATTTTATTATGGTATGTATGTATGTACGAAATAGTTAAAAATGTGTAATTAATTTTGAGGATTTAGTAATAATAATAATAACGGAAAAAGGATAAGAAGAGTGGGAAGGGTACGTGGGCAACCCCCAGGAATTTCGGCCGTTGATTTTTGAGTGGCCTACAAAAGTGGCTTTTCTCTTTATAATCCAACAGTGAATTATGTTAGTTATTGAATACGACAAGTTCTCTTTACCACTAATAGCATCCGGATTTTCTCTTCACCACGGTGATTATTATCATCACCATCATCATTATCATGATAATCCACCATCATCATCATTTATCCACTCTCAAGATTTTCGGCCTGTGCCCGCCTATTTTCCCCCTTATCGTAAAAAAAAAAATTCTACCTACGACGCAGCCCCAGCATTGTTGATGGAGCTGAATATCTACACCCTTCCGTGACTTCAATATCGTTAAAAAAGAAAAAGAAAAAAAATCGACATCGATGATGAGTGTAACGTAATTATATTCTTAATTAAGAAAATGATTGCATTTTTAAAGGAGGTGAATGCGTCATCAAGAATGGGTTTGCATGGTTAATTAATACAAATTTTAATTATTATATCATTTGCATACAACTGTTATGATAGTATTAATGATGTGTATATATATATATATATTTATATATATTTTATAATTGAAATTATTATTACGAAAAGGACCCTAAAATTATTGGTGATATATTTAATTTAAAAGAGCTAAAAAGAAAATGAAAGGGAGCCAATGAGAAGTCAGTATTGAAGTTTCCTGAATTTGGCATATTCGTAATTTTTTATTAGCTTCTACACATATATACACTACAAACAAAACATAGTTTTATACGTTGAAGACAGAATCTAATTATATTTATGTATATATATATATATATATACACCCTACAGCTTAAGGGTCCCATTGAGAAATCTATGTGGGTTAGTCTTTGGAGGTTGTTGTGTGATTATTGGGTTGATTAGGACTCCTACCCAATGGGAAGTCTTCAATTATTGGCTTAAGCAGTTTTTTAATTGTATTTTTAATAGTGATCTCTATATATATAACAAAACCTACTCCAAGCTTTTGACTGAAACCATTCATTTCGTTCGTTCTCTCTTTCTTTCTTTCTTTCTTTCTTTCTTTTAATTTTTTTTTCAATTGGCGATTAAGATTGAGTTCTTTGAATTATAACTTGACTATCTTACACCAATTCTTGATTATTAACTGCTCATATTGTCTATAGAATTTCTGAAAAAAATGTGATTGCGAATTGCAATCTATGAAGCCACAAATAATAATAATAATAATAATAATAATAATAATAATAATAATAATAATAATAATAATAATAATAATAATAATAATAAACTTTAGAGTGAAATAATTAACTTTGAATTTTCATTCGGACTTCTTCTAAAAAAAATTTGAAAGCAGTATATCAAATGTTGAATGTTGTGTTTTTCGTCATTTCTCATTACATATGCTCTTTTTCAAAGCTTGTTGTCATTTATTAATTATATGAACAATGCAAGTGGTGTAACGTGTAAGATGAGAAAAGATCTTGACTCATAATTAGAGATGAATATACATAATCTAACATGGTGTTATGAATTAACATGAAACTCTGCCAACTTAATAAAATATTTCGAGTTCGAGTATTGAGTATATAATTATCTTAAAATTTTTGTAGAAATATTTTACCGCATTTTAAAATTCTATTCAGTACAAACAGAAATATTAGTCTTATCCCGTATATAGACCGAAAACATTTGTGGTTTGGAAAACAAAAAACTTTTATCTTCCTTTCAAATTCTAATTCAATATCAATGGTCTTCTTCCAAAATTTTTTCCAAGTGACGAGAAATAAACTAATTCATTAAAAAAAAAAAAAGAAAGGAAAACTCTTTATGTATTAAAACATACATAAATAATATAATCAGTTCTTTTGGGTTTGTCTAACTCATGCATAATAGCAAACAATAGATGGCAAAAAGAAAAATAAAATTTAATGGCATATTATATTGCTTAATTGTTTTTAATTAATTAATTAGCAACAAGAGGTAAAGGAAAATGATGATTATGAATGTGACCATCGTGATTAGGACAATTACATGAACAACTATGTGAAGTTGATGATGATAGTAATATTAAGAATAGCGACTTCGATGATAATAACGTGATAATGACAATTAGAAATTAGTAAATATAATTATTCTCAAAGGGAATTAATTTTGCTTAAATAAAACACATACCCACACTTGTATGAGAAAATTTTTGTCCCTAAATCTAATTGATAATTTTATTTTTATACCAAGCTTATGATATACTTAGTATTATATAAATTATTAGAATTGGATGAGGTTAGACAGTTAAATTTGAAAATTATAAATTCATCATTATTTCAAAACGATTTAAATCAACAAAAAGTTTTTACACTACAATTATAAGCTCTCATTATATCTCTTGAGTTTCTTATGTGGGATTCTCTTCAACAGGAATATTATGATATATAATTAGCTATTGGAAAATATTGAGATTAGGAAAAAGCGACAAAGAATTAAATAAATTAAGAAAGCTATGATGAGATTATTCTTACTGATGATTAAACAAACCTAAGATGCTTAAGTTGAAACTAAAATCCACCAGCATTTAACCGATCATATTATTCTTTGTCTAGATGATTGTCGAGGGTCCATTGATAAGATTTTTAGAATCGAGAGAGATATTTGGTGTTGATTTCAATATATGTGAAAAGCCAAAGACCTTTGATTATTGACTGACTAAATCAAACTTAGAATAATTAATATTCTTCGGAGATGAGCTAATAGTGTGTCCTGTTAAAGATATGGTCTGGAATCTTACTTATTTAAGACTTGATCAATTTGTATTAAACTTTGATCGGATCAAAACCAAGATGATTTGATGACGAAAGAGCTGACGGGCATGACAATATTCATAGTTAAACACATGATTCTTGCGAAGTTTTTGGCTTTTGCTCTCCATTTTCATGCTTTGATTAAACTTTTTTGAAACCACATAATTATTGTTTATGTCTATAATGGAACAATACACTTAAGTTTATTTCCACTCGATATGTTCTTCACAAACCAATGATCTTATACAGAAAAATAATAAGAACAATAATTCTTAAAGTTTGATTCAAGAGAATTTAGATGATTTAACAAGAGATTTTAAACTCGATATTTGAATATGCAACTAATTTAAATACTCTTAAAGAAGTATTTTGGCATTCTTTAAAATTTTATCTGACGTGTTCCAAATTAATTCCAGCTCATACCAAATCAAAAAAAAATAAAATAAAATTATTAGGGTTTGAGGTGAACTAGATAACTAGGACCACTAATTAACTATAGCTCAAAAACAAGAAACCCTAATACCAAGACTAGGGTTTATATATATGATTAAAATTGAAATAAGAAAACAATTGTTATAGTCAATGAAGAAGAAGAACATGGGTCCTAGGCAGGAATCATGTTAGCATGTTTCACCCAGATGATAAATAACACAAATTAAGAACGAAAACAGTTAGAGACAAATTACCAAATAGACAAATTCCTCGAAAATGATAATGGCAAGGGGATCTTGTTTCCTCATTGTCTTGTAATCTAGCTTATATGATCCGTACAAAGGCTCTTTTATATCCCATCATTTAGTAATGAATTATTATTTGTGGGTTTTTCAAGCACAACCAACATTGTAGGGTCAATATGAAACATCAAGTCCTTGCATACATCATATTTGCTTTCTTTCACGAATTGGGAAGTTGGTACGAAAGGGTTTGGTTGTGGAAGCTTGAATGGTCTTGATCAACCGTAGGAATAGGACTTTGCTCAACTAAGCTTCTGCTCTACTTCTTTTGTTTTTTCGCTTAAAGCAAGGACATGTATTATTCTAGTTTACGCTTTTGCTTAGTATAAGAAGAAATTTTTTCATCACCTTTAATTAATGTGGTTTTTTTTTGTCATCTTTAATAAAATATATGCTTATTAAAAAAAAGTCCTTACCTTAAATTTTTGGATATCACATGCCACAAAATATATTTAGAACATGGAGAAAATCAAAAAATTATATTATACTATATACTTAATTAAATTAATCTTCCCTTAAAAATAAATTATATTTCGAAACCCTAGCTACAGCTATAGTGGGAACCCAACATCAATTACTAGACTAATTAACAACTAGGCAACATGTTCACCATCATCTTGCTACTTTGTCTCGCCTAATGGGAACGAAATGAGATATATAACAAGGTTTCTGTTAATGGGTTTCCTTTTAAATATTTGTTTAATGTTAATACAGTTGGAAATATATAATTAAATTAGGGTTTTTAGCTAGCTAGCTATAGCTTTTCTTAAAATTAAAAAAAAAAGAAAAAGAAGCTAGCTAGCTAGCTATAGCTTTAAGCAATAGTTGACCCTTCAAAGATTAAAGACAAAGTGGGTTGAAGGTGTGGCTCGAGATGATATATGTATGTGGGATTAGATATAATTAATTAAAGTACCTTTTTAATTGCTTTCTTAATCACTCCCTTAATCAAAATAAGGTATGAGACATGGCTGAGAATGACTCACCTGGTAATTCTTTCTACATCGAGACCTTCAACTTATTCACTAGGCAAAATCCTAAGTTTAATATTTGATTGTCCAATAATAAAGTATCAAACTTATATTTTAAAATGAACCAAAGTAAAACAGAGAAATTCTTTGTTCCCTTCTTGTTTCAAGGGTCGGTGACAAAAGCATTGACTTAATGTAGGTATGTACATTGACGGTAACAAAAACTAAGCCCTACAATTGTATATTCTCGCTACATAAATATACTATGCTATAAATTATTAGTAGCAGATATAAAATTATTATAAAAATAAAATTTGAATTATATTTATATAATTGTAATATAACAAATTTCATATTGATTTTAAAGTAACGGTGAATATACTTTGATCATTTGATTAGTTAAACAAAAATCTTTTATTATTTTCTGAACTGAATTGAATAGTCAAATTAAAATCAAATCAAACTATTTAATATTAATACTTCAGTTTGGTTCTCATTTATTAAAAAATCTGATTTTCAGTTTGAATCGATTACCATTATAAATTCTTATATCTTAGCAAAGGATGATGGAATTCAGAATTTTTTCTAAGTTGATAAAATAATGGTAGCTACTGGCCAGTGGGATGAGAAGTTGGGCAGGAATGAAAATGGGTAGAAAGACGAAAAAGACCAATAAATGGAGGACAGCTTAGAATGTTGGGAGAGGGAGACAAAGGGCAGAGATAGGGTTGAAATGAGATCAGTGTACTTGGAAGAGAAGATTGGATTTGGAGGGCTAATTAAGGGGGACTGTATTTGAGGAGCTGTCATTTCTTTTCTTTCTCTAAATTGTTAATAAAATTTTCTCTCTTTGTTTTGTTATGAACTGCACATTTTTGTATGCAAAGAGACCGACAACCGGGTGCGGCCCTGGCTCGGCCGAATCCCCACTCTTATGCACCCATGTCTC
>CATIWF010003630.1:0-18957 GCA_949630135.1 Balakata baccata | reverse complement strand
GCCTCAGGCACTTAGTGTACACATTCACAAAGGCATTGTTTCATTATGATAGTATTCATTTGCATATGAATTGATATAGATCTTAAACTGATTAATGAAAGTCCATGATATGAAACATAGCATGAAGGAAATCATGATGGGATCATGATAATGAGATTCCTTTCATGTGTAACTATGTTAGTATCTAAATTATCCCTAGTTAACATGGGACATTGTTGATCCGAATAGACTAGCACATGTTATCCTCCTTAATTAGATCAAGCAATAGATCTCATAAACTATGAGCATGAGATGTTCAAAGTTAACATGTGGACGCTTGCTAAGATTAGTCAAGTACATTAGATGACCTGCTATGAGACAATCATATGGATTATCTATTCAAATGTCAATGATAGTCTCATATAGCAATGGTGCATGTATCCTTAGACATGAGGTACTCACGGATATCTTGGATATTGATTATGTGCATTGACTCCATTCCTTGTTGCCTCATAAAGGTCGCTCATAGGGTGGTGATTGGGTACAACTTGAGGCATTCGAAGGTAATTGGGTAGCCAACTGAGGATTCACCGCTCCTGATAGAGGGAGAGTATACCTACGGCCTCTTGTTAGATCATTACTTGGGAATCTCTGGCCAGAGTTGTTTTGTCATGAAGATGGTCTTCAGTGACATGTCTAATTGAGTAATGAGTCTCAGTGACAAGATATAAAATCACTTGGGCTAGGTGTGATTTAGTCAGTCTAGCGGGAACTGACACATAGTCCATGCTCTGAAATAGCCCCAACAATTAAGCCAAACAACATCACATGTTCATCAACTATGCAATTTTCAACAATTTTGTAATAAATTTGAAATTAATTGTTTGAATCATATTCAAACCATTTTTCAATCAACCTAATCATCCTCAATCATCTCATGATCAAATTTTAATTTCAATTTTACAAATCAAAAGATCCAAAATCATCAAAACCATACAATCCAATTGCACCTTAAATTAAAATTAATTTTAATAAGCACAAGGTGGCTCTGATACTAATGTTGGGTTTTGATCATGTATCACATACATATAACGTAGCGAAAAATACAAATTTTCAAAACCCGAATCAAAGGATTATACATGTGCCAATTAAAACTAATTTAACAAAAAAAAAATTCAGAATTTATACCTTTATAATTTCTTGATTTTTCTTCAACTTCTCACGTTGTTGGGTTCCAGCAAACCACAACAATCCAATCTTGGATTGTCTCTAACAATATCCTCGCGAAGATGAGTGGATGAAACTACTAGGAAGATGGCTTGAACATACCTCAAAGTGCTAGCAATGGTGACGTAGTCAGTCTAGCGGGAGCTGACACATAGTCCATGCTCTGAACCGAGTGGGGTATAGAATGGTGAAAGGACGAGTTGCACATATTATTGTCTATGGAAAGGTTCGTAGTCAAACAACTGACTTTCCGGTCAATTGGGGATCATGATGTGTTGCTAGATACCGCTCATGATTTGCTTAACTTATTTGATAATTTAAGTGGCCAACATAACCGGGAACCTAATGGGTCACACGCTTTGGAGATGTAAAGAATGAGCAAGATGGCTTAGGATGAGATCCAAAATATGAGAAAATTATTTTGAGTCGGTTCGCGATAAGATCGCGGAAAAAAATCGCTCGGGAGGTTGACGGGCTCGTATGGGCCCGTGCGGGCCCGCTGACCTGGCAGGCCTGCCGATTGGGCTGCCAGGCAGCACAGCTGGGCCTGCCCAGTAGGCTTAGGTGGACTGCTGCGCGCTAGCTCTCCAATTCCCCTCATGAAAGTATAAATGGCCAAAATTGGCCATGGCACTATTCATGACTCTTCACTTTCTCCTCCTCTCAATTTTGATCTACTTTTCTGATTTTCTTTTGGATCTAAAAGACCCTAAAAGACAGAAAATAGACAAGGAAAAATTTTTTGGAGAAGAAAAAGTTTTGGAGACAACAAGAAAATTAAAGAGTTTAATTTTCTTCTCATATGAACATACACCATTGCTATCACTTTGAAGTATGTTTAAGCCATCTCCCTAGTGATTTCATCCTGTCATCTTCGCGTGGATATTGTTAGAGACAATCTTAGATTGGATTGTTGTGGTTTGCTATAACCCAACAAGGTGAGAAGTTGAAGCAAAATCAAGAAATTATAAAGGTATAAATTCTGAAGTTTCTTTGATTAAATTAGTTTTAATTGGCATATGAAAATCCTTTGATTCGGGTTTTGAAAATTTTTTTTTCTGCTGCGTTATATATATGTGATACATGCTCAAAACCCTTCATTGGTATCAGAGCCACCTTGTGCCCATTAAAATTAATTTTAATTTAAGATGCAATTGGATTGCATGGTTTTGATGATTTTGGATCTTTTGATTTGTAAAATTGAAATTAATTCGTAAAATTTATTTTACATATTTTTCTTTCAATGATCTGGTCATGAGATGATTGAGGATGATTATGTTGATTGAAAAATGGTTTGAATATGATTCAAATAATTAATTTCGAATTTATTACAAAATTGTTGAAAATTGCTTAGTTGATGAACATGTGATGTTGTTTGGCTTAATTGTTGGGGTTGTTCATATTTTTCTTGTAATTTGATTATGGAAAAACTATTTAGACATATTGAGAATGTGTTTAAGCCTTTGGAAGTGTCCAATAATTAATTAAAAATTGTTTTAATTAATTTTCCAAACAAATACCGAAACATGACTATTTTGGGTATCGGACGGGATTGTTTTGTTTTATTTTTTTGTATGTGAATATTTCATTTCCAGCAAGTTGAAATATTTTTTATGTGATTAAATATGTTATTTTGATGTTAGATGCATGCCAAAATTAATTTGCTTGAATTAAATTTCCAAATTAATTGTAGACAGAAAATGGGTCGTTTTGAGCGTCTTATATGTTGGTTAGTTTGTCTTAATGATTTTGGCTTGTGCCAAAATTATTTTGATGACTTGAACTGACCTAAAGATCCTTAGAATGATAATTTGAAGTTCTAGAAATTTTGGAAATTTTTGGAAATTAATTTTGAATTAATTTAAATTGAGCAAATGACATATTTATTATGACTAGAAAGTGGCATATATGTTAAAATTAAATTGTTTAATTTTTGACATCATAATAATTTGATTTTAAGGTGAATTAATTATGAATTAATTGTGGAAATATGGAATTTAATTTAATTTTATTAATTATTAAATTCCATATTAAAATCACATACAAAATTAAATTGACTGAAACAACAAAAGTAGGCAATTTTGGTTCAAGTGTTGAATCGACTTTCAAATTTGCAATACAAAATCATCACTACCTTTTTTATTTTAATTTTATGCATTAGAGAATGCATGCTAGGGTGTATGGAAACGCATGATGGATGACTATGGACTTAGGCTCAATGTGATTGAGCATGCATAAATTTTGTTTTATGATAAATAGGGTCTGCGTGTCCCTGCCTATCTCTTTTTTCTCATGTATTTCTTTTCTCATCTTACTCCCCTCAAATGTAAATTGATGTTTTCTATTTTTGAAATATGTAATTAAATTACGTAGGATTGTGATAGAATGGAGATGCAAAGGAGCAAGAAGCAAAGAAGCAAGAAGCAAGAAGCAAAGAAGCAAGAAGCAAAGGAGGTGATACCATAAACAAGAAGACTTAGAAGTATGAATTTAATTTCTATTTTTGGATTGTAATTCATGCATACACCTAGGTAAGACCTAGTCAATCTCTTTATAGCTCAAGAGATTGATTTTAGTATGTCCATAATCATGCCATATAGTTAATGTAATTATCTTTATATATCCATGTGATGAATGTATGATATATAAAAGCATGCAGTAAAGTTTATAATCTTGAAATGCTTGACTCTATCTTCAATATTAAATTTAAAGGGTTGATGACCTAAAACCATAAATTATGGCATTATCAACTCGGGCATATGAAAGAGAATCACATGATGAGTTATGGTAATTTGGGGTCATTTGATTATGAATCATGCAACACATGTGAATCTCATTTGCTAAGTAAGTTAACAAAATCACTTTTTAGTGAAAAAGGATGAACATGCAAAAAGACTGATGGAAATATAGATGTATGTGGACCAATGTTCATATATGCCATAAATGGTTTTGTCTATTTCATTACTTTGATTATGATCACTCATAATTTGGGTATTTGTATATGGTGAGATACAAATTTGAAACCTTTGAAATGTTCAAAGAATTCAAAAATAAAGTAGAGGAACAATTTAGTAAAAGTATTAAGACACTTAGATTAGATCTAAGTGAAATAATACTTAAGCTAAATGTTTCAAAGTCATATAAGAGATAATAAGATTTTATCTAAATGAATTATATCTTATATGTTATAGCATAAAGATGTGGCTAAAAGGAGTAGCCGAACCTTGTTAGACATGGTAAGGTACATAATAAGCTTTTAAAATTCCTTAAAGTTCCTTTTATGGTCATGCACATGGGATTATGTTTATATGATAAACATAATACCTTATCAGTCAGTTAATGTTGTTCCATATAAGATATGAAATAACATAAAACATTTTCTTCCATAAATGAAAGTTTAAGATTATCTTACTTAAGAGAAGTAGATGATGTTGGATTAGTTAAAAGCTCAATCTAACCCTATGTCTATATGTGGGATATCCAATGAGAGGCATTTGAATATCAGTATAACCATAATTTAAAGCAAAAAGTGTTTGTTTCAAACAAAGCTATCTTCCAAGAAAAGAGTTTCTTCTACAATAAGATAGTGGGAGCAAGAATGAACTGATGAAGTTCAAATATATACTCAAGCAGATACAAATCAATTGACACAGCCCAAATATGTTATTCATATAGATGAAGTAATAATAAAACCTTATGAAACATAAGAGCTTCATATGTAATATAGGATACAAGTTGTTCCCAAGAGATATAGATCTCTTATAAGTGAACAAAATGGTCGTATTGCTCATAAAAGATCATGAGCATGGTACTTATGAAGAGACTCTAAAGAGTTCAGAATATGATTAATGGCCATAAGCCATAAATCGATATGGATTCCATGTCTATAAATCAAGTAAGGACTTTGGTTGATCCACCTAATGGGATAAAGTCCCATTGGGTACAAATGGGTCTTTAAGAAGACCGATATGGAAGGTAATGTTGTTGCCTATAAAGCTAGAGTTGGTATAAATCTATCATATTACTCCTAGTCATTGCAAATGGATATGAAGGCAGGTTTCATTTTGGAAATCTGACTTAAGATGTGTACATAACACAACCTAAGAGATTCATATCTAATGATGATGAAATAGGATACAAATTGCAAAATCCATTGATGGATTAGTGCAAACATCTGGGAGTTGAAACATCTAAATTGGTGAGATAATCAAAGAGTTTGTTTTCTCACAAGATGTGGATAATTCATGTGCTTTTAAGAAGGTTAATGGGAGTGCTATTTTATTCCTAGTGAAGTATATGGAAGACATATTATTAGTAGGAAACGATCTCTCATTTCTAAGTTAGTCAATTTGTTACTCTAAAATAATTCTCCAAGAAGGATTTTAAAAGTAACCTGCCAAAAGGGGATTAAGATCTATAGAGATAGATCTAAGAGGTTACTCATTCTTTCTTAGTCTGCATAGCTAAAATGCTAAAGTGGTTAGCATGAAGTAGTCTATGAGAGGATCTAACCCTATGATCAATAGGATTACCCTCTCTAAGTCTTTATGTCCAAAGACATAAGATAAATAGACTAGCATGGATGAGATTCCATATGCCTGGTCTATTGGATTCATTATGTACTATATTGTGTACTAGGCCCAATGGATATCATGCTATGAGTGTCATGAGTGGATATCAATATGATCCCATTTAGGGATTATGGATGACTATTAAGAACACTTTAAATACATGAGAAGGATTGAGGATGTATTCTTGGTTTAAAGAGATAGTAAGCTTAAGGTAAGCAGGATTATGGATGCTAATATCCAATTCGACAAGGATAACTCAAAATTCTAGTCGAGCTATGTATTCATATTAAATAGTTGTCTAGTCGATTTGAAAAGTCTCAAACAGATGATGAATGATGATTCCACAACTCAAAGTACATTATAGCTTCCAAGGCAGCTGATGAAGTAGTTTGGAAAGGGAATTCATCAAAAGGTAAAAGTGATTCCTAGTATTGTAAGTCCAGTATGATTGGAACAACAATAGAGCCATTGCATATGCAAAGGAATCATGGTCTCATCAAAAGGTCCAAACATGTACTCAATCTTATCAATTGATTTTAGAAATCAATGGTAGATGTGATGTAATGAAAGAAAGAGTTCCCACTGATAAAAAAATATCTAATCAAGTTACTAGACCAAAACCCCAAAAGGAATATGATAGTCATATCCTCGCCTATAGTGTAATGTACAGAGGTGATTGGCTTTAGTGCAAGTGGGAGATTGTTAGAAATGTGTTCAGAAGGCAATCGCCTCAGGCACTTAGTGTACACATTTATAAAGACATTCTTTCATTATATAAGTATTCATTTGCATATGAACTGATATAGATCTTAAACTGATTAATGAAAGTCCATGATATGAAATATAGTATGAAGGAAATCACGATGAGATAATGATAATAAGATTCCTATCATGCATAATTATGTTAATATCTAAATTAACCCTAGTCATAGAATCAACAAGATGAGACATTGTTGATCTGGATAGACTAGCACATCTTATACTCGATTGGATCAAGCAGTAGATCTCGTAAAATGTGAACATGAGATGTTCAAAATTAACATGTGGATGCTTGCTAAAAGTAGTCAAGTACACTGGATGACCTACTATGAAACGCTCGTATGGATTATCTATTCAAATGTCAATGATAGTCTCATCATAGCAATGGGGCAAGTATCCTTAGACTTGAGGTACTCAAGGATATCTTAGATACTGATTCTATGCTTTGACTCCATTCCTTGTTGCCTTATAGAGGCTGCTTATAGGGTGGTGATTGGGTATAGCTTGAGGTATTCGAAGGTAATTAGGTAGCCAACAGAGGATTTACCACTCTTGATAGAGGGAGAGTATACCCATATCCTCTTCTCAGGATCATTACTCGGGAATTTCTGGCCAAAGTGGAAATATCCTAAAGATGGTCTTTAGTGACATGTCTAATAGAGTAATGAGTCCCAAGGACAATATCTAACATCACTTGGGCTAGATATGACGTAGTTAGTCTAGCAGGAGTTGACACATAGTCCGTGCTCTGAACTGAGTGGGGTATAGGATGATGAAAGGACGAATTGCACATATTATTATCTATGGAAAGGTTTGTAGTCAAACCACTGACTTTCCAGTCAATTGGGAATCATTATGTGTTACTAGATACCGCTCATGACTTGCTTAAATTATTTTATAATTTAAGTGGCCAACATAATCGGGAACCTAATGGGTCACACTCATTGGAAATGTAAAGAATGAGTAAAATGGCTTTGGATGGGATCTAAAATATGAGAGAATTATTTCAAATCGGTTCGTGGGAAAAAATCGCTCAGGGGGTTGACGGGCCCGCACTGGCCTGGCAGGCCTGCCGCCAAAGTGGGCTACTGCATGCGCCATCGCCCAGTAGCACACAATCTCCCTATAAATTGGCCAATTTTACTATTCATGTCTTTTCACAATCTACATAGAAAACAATGTGACGTAGTCAGTCTAGCGGGAGCTGACACATAATCCATGCTCTGAACTGAGTGGGGTATAGGATGGTGAAAGGACGAATTGGACATATACTTATCTATGGAAAGGTTCGTAGTCAAACCACTGACTTTCCGGTCAATTGAGGATCATGATGTGTTGCTAGATACTGCTAATGACTTGCTTAAATTATTTGATAATTTAAGTGGCCAACATAATCGGGAACCTAATGGGTCACACGCATTGGAGATGTAAAAAATGAGTAAAATGGCTTTGGATGAGATCCAAAATATGGGAGAATTATTTGGAGTTGGTTCGCGATAAGATCGTAGGAAAAATTGCTCAAGGGATTGACAGACCTGTACGGGCCCACGCTAGCCCGCTGGCCTGTCGATTGGCCTGCCTGGCAGTCCAGCATGGCTTGCCCAGGCAGGCTGCTACGCGCACCATCACGTAGCAACACACAATCTCCTTATAAATTGGCCAATTTTACTACATGTCTTTTCATTTTCTTCTCCTTTCAATTTAGATATAGTTTTTTTTATTTTCTTTTAAATCTAAAAGAACCTAAAAGATAGAAAATAGACAAGAAAAAAAAAATTTTAGAAGAAAATTTTTTGGAGACAACAAGAAAATTAAAGAGTTTAATTTTCCTCTCATATGAACATACACTATTGCTAGCACTTTGAGGTATGTTCAAGCCATCTCTCTAGTAGTTTCATCCTCTCATCTTCGCGTGGATTTTGTTAGAGACAATCCTAGATTGGATTGTTGTGGTTTGGTACAACCCAACACGGTGAGAAGTTGAAGAAAAATCAAGAAATTACAAAGGTATAATTTCTGAATTTTCTTTGGTTAAATTAGTTTTAATTGGCACATGTATAATCTTTTGATTAGGATTTTGAAAATTTTATTTTCGCTACGTAATATGTATGTGATATATGCTCAAAACCCATCATCATAGTCATAACAGTTTGATTCATGGCCATGATAGTTTCAGCTTAGTTGTGACGCTGGTTGTGAAAAGGCCTAACATGTTAATATAATCAAATTTTGCCAAATTTTCATTTTTAAACACTTCCTAAACATATTTAATAATCATTTATAAACATTTGACACATTCATATACAAGTTATACAACTCATACCATCGCACTTTTGGTTCACAACCAAGCTCAACAACATAAGCAATGCATACACTTCACATTTTAAGGCTCATATACCATTTTCATGCTCATTTATCATTTTATATATATTAATATACTCAATTTATCTTCTCTAAAAATTGAACATGCTATTTCATACCTTCATGACTCATAATAATGCTTATGTCATATAAACTTGTATCTTTGCATTCAATGTCAAATTCATAATACATCACATAAGGCACTACAGCCAACCAAGTGTGTAGCCCTTCCTATCATCATGCAATAATGCATCTTTTTATAGGAGTAGCATACTAAATACAATCAATTAGTATCATAGATACATGTTCCACATGCATATCCATCCCATCAATTCCATAACTTCTCAAAGTAAATAACTTACCTCTATTAAGCCATTCTTTTCCCCACACTTTATTTGCTTTTATGGAGCTTGTATAACTATCAATTATCAATTATTTACATAGATAGTGAGCCTAACTTACAACCATTAGGGTTAGTAGCCCATAAACATGCATGTAATTACCATTACTAATCTCTAATAATCATAGGGTTGAGTTTACATTCCATAGTCGTTATTTAGAGCAGACAATTTGTGTTATGACACGATTAAACGACATGAAATGATACGGACTTAGATGGATATAAGTTTGAGTTTAACGGATATGGATCATAACTATGTCAACATGATTAAGTCACATTAAAAATATATAAAATTTTAATTATTTTAAAGTCGAATTATATAAAATATTTTAATATATATTTTAATATTTATAATATTTACATATAATAAATTTATAATAGATTATGTTAAAATTAATTATATTAGTATATTTTATATATAAATAAATATTTGATGCCTATTATTTTTATAATTATATTAATATTCATATATAATTGTATTTTGTATTGTGTATGTATACATGTGTGGACATGTTTAGTTGACTGTGTCAAATAGTTTCATGTCATATAATGTGTACATGAGACATGATATGATTAAAGCGATACAAAATAATACACGATATGAAATAGGACGCAACACAAATTGTCAACTCTACCGTTATTTATAAAATTTTCATATAATCATATTCATATTACTCATGTTTAACTTATTTTTCTATCATTAATCTCAATCCATGTCATTCATTATTTATTATTGTTACTTAACTAGCCATTAAGCTCTTAAGCAACTAGCTCATTACCAATTAATCATAATTCCAGTCTATTATACCCATACCATTATTAATTTATCTATTGATGAGATTACAATAATGTTTTTGCTTATTATGGGTTTTGGGTGCTTTTAGCACACCTAAACCACACTATTTAATCAATCAGTACTTTAATTCCTTTCTTTCATATATCATTCATAGTCCATATACATTATTAATCTATTACCTATTTCCAACTCCATCTTGATTTCCAATTATTTATAATTAACATGTCAAGTATCACATTTTCATGTCATTCAACAAGTTAAAAATGCATATGTACTTACCTCTTATGGAGCCAATTCTAAATCCAAGCTTTGAGCTTGTCTAGCCTCCTTGGTGGTTAATTCCACCTTCCAAAGGCATCACCAAAATATAATCACAATTATTTCTCATTAACTTAAACTATATATCAACATCTATGGCTACATAAAGCCATATACTCCAAACCCTAACTCAAATACCATTAAACTAGTTTCTTTCTTACATAAATTCATCTAATAACATATAAATCAACTCAATCTAGCCTTAAGAAATGTTTTTCCCAAATAATATTCAAGGTTCCATATCAAACTTACCCATTTACAAATGGGTTTCTACCCAATTCGAGTAAACAATATCAATCAACCACAAATTTGTTAAAATAGAAGGGAAAATATGAAATCTTACCCAAAGAAGGAAGAAAACAAGGTTGATTTGGTGGAAGACCCGAGCTCCCTCAACCTATATACTTTCTCTCTCTAACTTCATGTTCTTCCTTGGTGAATCTCTCAAATCTCACTTTGATCTTAGTTTCTCTCTTGGTTTTGGTGTTTGATCACTAAAACATCTATGAAAAAACACTTACATATGGTGCTTGGGTATGTATGGACGGTCCTTAGGATTTGAGAGCAAAAAAATGGTGAAAATGAGAATAAGATTATGTAAAAAACTTTTATACCAGATCTTTCACGGTAATAGACAAATCCTTCATGGTCATGAACAAAACTTTCATGGTCATGAATGTCTACAATAAAAATAGTCAATGTCTATCGTTGACCACGATGTTCATGGCTATGAACACTTTGTTCATAGGCATGAATCATGTGTTTTCCCATTTTCTTCATTTTATTTCAAATCAAAGCCAAAATTGACCAATATACCTCATATATACCTTCATATACTCACAATACACCTCTCATATGTTTCCAAAGCTAATTTTTAGTTACCAAAATATCCTTTCATATTTCATATATATTATGTTATGACTAAGCCCTATTTGTGGGCATTACAAGGGGTGTGCAAAATTGAACCAAAACCAAAAACTAAACCAAATTGAATTCGATTGAGTTTGTTCAGTTTTTTGTTTATTCAGTTAGCTTCTCAATTTAAAATTCGTTTTGTTCGGTTTGGTTTTGAATGTTAAAAAACCGATTAAACCGAAACAACTGATAATATATATATATATATATATTGATTTGCTTTAATTTTTAGATAAAAAATAGTTTATAATATTTTATTTTGATATATGGTATGATAAAGTCATAAACCATGAAAACTTATTTTAATTTATGTTAACCAATTTTAATTTGGAATAATTAATAAGGTTATAATATTTAATTTTAATTTATACTAATTTATATAGTTGTTATAGTTGATTTTAATTTATGATAATTCATAAAGTTATGGTAATTAAATTTAATTTATAATAATTATGATAGTTGATGAAGTAATTATTATATCAATTTATCATAATCTATGCTATTTGTAGTAATTTATAGTTATATTATTTAATTATAACTTATGATTGATAAAGTTATGATAATTGGTTTAATTTATCATAATTAATAAAGTTATGGTGTTTGGTTTTAATATATTATAATTGAAAAAATATAATAATTATTATAATTTATATAAAATTAATTAATTAATAACACCGATTAAATCGAAGCAAATAAAAATATTTCGATTCGGTTTGGTTTTCATGATTTAGCATCAGTTTGGTTCATTTTTAAACCGAACAGACTGAATGCCCATCCCTAGGTGGTGGAGTGGAGATTTAAACTAAAGATCTCTAAATTTTATAAGTGAGAATACCAATCACATCATGTTTATGAACTCTAAATTAATGGGGATAACAAAAATAATATAAACTAAGGAATTTAACAAAAATAAAAAAAAAGCGGGTAGATAATTACAAAAAAAACTACCCTATAATTTTTTTTTCCCAAAAATATGGAGCGCTTTAAAGTTTTTTTTTCAAATATTCCAAAATTGTCCAAAAATATTTTAAAAATTACTGAAAATCATTGTTTACTAATATTTACCATAAAATTAATAAAAATTAAAGTTATAAAAGATTTTTCAAATATTTACTTAAAGTTTACTCAAGTTACACTCAATATTCACCAAATGTTTACCAGAAAAATAATTAAATTTAAATTTATACAAAGTTTACTCAAAGATTTACCCAAGAATTATCCAAAGTTTACCACAAATTAATAAAAATTGAAATTACAAAATGTTTATTTAAGGTTTACTTAAATTATACATAATATTTACCAAATATTTACTAGAAAATTAATGATGTTAAAGTTATACAAGATTTGTTTAAGATTTACCCAAGGTTTACCCGAAGTTTACTACAAAAATAATGAAAATTATAATTACAAAAGGTTTATCCAAAATTCACTTAAAGTTTACTTAATTTATATCCAAGATTTACCTAATATTTATAAGAAAATTAATCAAAGTTGAAGTTACATAAAATTTACCCAAAATTTATTCAAGGTTTACCCAAAGTTTACCTATATCAAGTCAATCTCTCAACTAAAAATTATCAAAAGTCTATTCAAGGTTTACCCAAATAAATAATTTTAATTAAGTTAATTAAATATAAGTACGGTTTGCTTTGATAATTAAGTTAATTAAATTTAAGTTTACATATTTTTTCTAATTAAGTTAATTAAACAATAATTATAAATAAATAAATACATGCAAAAAGACAAATGTGATAGTCATGTAACTCAATGAATTTCTTAATCCATGTTTAAAATGTGAAAAATGATCATTTTTTATCTTAATTTAATGAAAAATATGTTAAATACAAAGTAAAATCTAATATTTGAAAAGAAAAATCAATAAAAATAAAAAGATAAAAACTAAGAATGAAAATACAAAAATTACATCGATAAAAATTTAAAAAATCTTTTCAATATTGGTGTACCGCATAAATTTTCCTATACTAAAGAGAGGAACTCATAGCCTATCAAAATTAAAGAGACACCGATTAAGATTCTCTGAATATAACCCTAATAAGTTTTATAATCAAAATATAGTTAATTAGATTTACACTTAAATTTATAAAATACATTACATATTTTTTATTCAAACATTGTTAATTTCGTGAAAGAAATTAAAGTTTTTTACGGTAACGAGGAGTTGATTACCCTAAAAAAACTATAGTTATGGGTTTAGAGGAGAATTTTTATTTTTATTTATTTACATTATAATTCCTATTTCGAATTCCATTAATTAGTACTATTTCATCTTTCATTTATCAAGAAAATATATATTTTTTTAATTTTTATATTTTTTTTAGATTATCTCATATTGGTTGACTATATTAATAAATTACTATTTATAATAGCTTGAAAAAGTATTCTCTCTTGAGTTAGCTTTCGAAAAAAATTAGATCTGGAGCCTATTTACCTATCAAATTTTTTAATTTTAATTTTACACTTTTTAATAATTTCTGATTAAACAATAACTAGTTATTAAATTATCATTTACCATATCTTCTTTCTCGTACACGATTAGAATAAAAACTTCAATTTTACATTTGTTCTCTCCTAACAAGATACTTAAATTTTTTTTTTTAATACAAAAGGTGAGTAAGACTCATTAAAGAAAAAAAAAACACACACACATCTAATTGAAATAAGAGACCCCAAAACACACCTTATTCAAAATAAGGTAGATTTTGGTGGGTTTGGCCGCTCATATGGTCTTAACCCAATCCAAAATCCCAATGGAATGGTATATAAAAGGGAGTTATTTGGAAATTAACTTTCTTAACTACATAATTTACAGAAGAAAAGATTGTTCTTTCTCTTCTCTTTGCCCCTTCAGATTTTCTACTTCTCCCATTGCAATCAAGAAAACCAATTGGCGTTCGTACCGTGTAATCAAAGTCTGATTCTGGTAATTAGACTATTTTTGAAGCATTGAAAACACTATAGATCATGCTTCAACAAGTAAGTTTTCGCAGTCAATCTCGATTTAAATTGGTATCAGAGCCTGGTCAAGTAATTTTGTGCTTCAATTTCTGTTTTGGGATTATTTTTTTTGTGAATTTATGCATGAATTTCAATAAAATCCCGAATTTTCTTCAATTTTTTGAGAATTTTTTTTCCTGTGATTTATGGTGCGAAATTGGTTTGGTTGGAAAGCTCTCATCACAAGCTTTTCAATGAGTATTTTTACATAATTTTTTGAAGTTTAAAATCATATTAGGGTTCTAATTATTGTGGAAATTGGTTTTTTGTGTATTTTCACTCTCGAATCATGTGTTTGATGTTCAAATTCTGTCTATATGGTGTTCAATTGTGAATTTTAAGGTCAAAATCGGATTAAACACCTGAAAAACATATGAGAATTGCAAAAAACAGTCTGGAACAAGTACCCAAAGCGGCGTGTGTAGTACATGTGCCGACAGAGGTGCATAACAAGGCGATTGTAACCATTAAGCCACGTGTCAGATAGCGAGTGGCGGACCTGCTGAGTTAGCGCCGACATAGGATGTTGATGTGGCAGGATGATGTGGCGCAATGATGTGTCAGATCTTGACATGTGGCAATTTTTCATTGGTCCATGTTGTTAGGTTTGATGATGCGGTATGCCATTTTTTGTCTACATGTGTCACTGCCACGTGGCACATTGTCAACACGTGGCTCTATAGTGATGATGTGGCATATCTGCTGACGTGATGGTCAACGGAGGTCAATCAGCGTGTGGCAGCGCGTGGGTAACATATGGCAGCATGTGACCTCTCCTAGTGGCGTGTGGTGGCGCATGCAAGCTCTATTGTCAATGCAATTTTTTTGAAGTACTTATAATTTAATTTTCTATTTAATTGGTATTTTTTCAGAATTTTTATAGTACATTTTGAAGTGTTTTTGTATTAAACAGTGTGCAAAGTGTTAATGTTTTGCATGAAAATTAATGAGTGACAAATAAATATGTCATGGCATAATTAGTAGTAGCATTGTGTTTTTTGCTCCTAATATGTGATATGTATATTGTATATATTGAATGTTTAAAACAATAAGCATATTAAATTGTTTTATTGAAAAAAAATACATGCTTTAAATTATTTTATTATATTAAATTGTATACATGTGATATTATGGGAAATATTAGGTTGGTAGATAAATGAGTCTCACCTAATATGATGATTGGCACATGTTTAAATTAAACGATGATAACTGGACTATGTCAGTGGGAATTGATTGGACTATGTAACAGTATTTTTGTTTCTACTACATGTGTTTGGTTATTATTGATTAATTTAAGACATTGTGACATGAAATAATTTTGTTGTAAGAATTGTGCTAAGTATGTTGTGATCATTGTTCTAAATAGTTGATATGGCTGCTCGAAAAACATAATTGTTGACTTAAACCAGGGGGATAAGTTGAATGATAATGATATTTGGCATCACAAAATTTAGCATCTCCTAGAAGAGCAAGAAATGCTAGAAACTATCACACAACCGATGACTGAGCATGGGCATAGAAGCACTGCTCAACATAGGCGGGATATGGAGGATATCAAGCCTATAAGCTCAAGGATAAAGTTACTCACATACTAATGCTGAGCAGCATGCGAAATGACTTGATGCTATGCTTTGAGAAGCACTAGTCAACCCAAGCAATTTGGGATGCAGTTGAGGTCCAATTCGGTGGAACCTGAACCACTAGGTTGCGTCAGTTGACTCTAAAATTTGATGCCTACAAGAAAAATCATAATCATACAATGAGGTAGCAAATAGCTATAATATCTAACATGATAAGTGAATTGAAGGTTGCTAGCCATGAGTTGATTGATGAGCAACAGGTCCAAGCTATTATATGCTCTCTTTCCAAAGCCTGGGAACACATGCGTATCAACCTTTCCCACAATGACAATATTAAAACATTTGATGATATTGCGCGACATATTGAACTTGAGGAGGATCAACTTCTCGCTGATAAGCCTAATAGAGAGGCTTATATGATTGAGTCCCAATATGCTTTGGACTCTAGTCAAAAAAAGGGTAAGGGCAATAAGGAAAGGCAAGGAAGATAATGAAGCCAATTTTAGCAAAAACAAATACAATCGCGACAGACGAGTTTATGGGAATTGCTTCAATTGTGAGAAGCCTGATCACTTTGCTCATAATTGCACTGAGCCAAAAGTATTGTATGACCTAATTTCTCTCCCTAACTTATATTTTAGCAATTATTTGATACTGGCTGAAACTGTTCTTGATTGGATAGACCACATAGTGAGGGACTGATATGTTTTTATAGAATTTCGTTGGATTCCAAAAGGGATTCAAGCCGATGTTGTAGGGAGGCCACACTCTTAATATCCATGACGAGTAATGATTGTTATTGTTTTTGCTAGGACTTGGTTTCAAAATTGTATTTGATAATGGTTAGATGTAATTACTTTTGGACGATGTTTATTATGGCTTTGGATATTTGTTAATTGGTTCTTATTAGATTTATGTAAATTTGTATTTGTTGTTGGCAATTCCATAATATTTTTATTAAATAATGATGTTAAGTGGCATGCTAGATTATGACACATTAGGTAAGATCGCTTAAAAAGAGCAGCAAAGATTGATCTTTTAGGTTCAATTTGAAAACATAGATTTGTTTGTTTGTGAGCATTGCTTAGCTGGAAAAACAACAAGATTACCATTTAGCAAAAAGAGAGTCACATTTCCTTTGTGGCTTATTCATTATGACATTTGTGGACCAATAAATGTGAGAGTAAGATATGTCGCTCACAATTTCATCATATTTATAGATGACTTCACCAGATACGGTCATATTTATTTAATTCTCCCATAAATTTAAAGCATTGGACTGCCTCATACGATATAGTAAACTAGTTAAGAATCAATTAAATACAAATATTAAAGCATTAAGGACTGATCGAAGATGTGAATATCTATTCGACTAGTTTAAAATTTATTGTGATGATAAGGGTATAGATATATAGCTAACTATTCATTTGACTTTGCAAAGAAATAGCGTAGAAGAAATGAGGAATAGAACCTTATTAGATATGGTTAGGTCAATGATGACACAAGCTAATTTGTATATTTTCTTTAGAGGAAATATGCTACTGACTGCAACCTACATATTTAATCGTGTGCCATCAAAATATGTTCCTTTCACTCCATATGAGTTATGTAAAGGCGAGAAGCCTAACTTGAGTAATATGCGCTCACAGGATTGCGCGGCTTATATTCATAACACTTCTCATGAATATGGCTTGTTCCAAGGTGGAAGAAATGTATCTTTATAAAGATACTCAGAATTCTCCAAATGATAAGTATTTTTTGGAAAAATACAAATGGAAGGGTAGCAAAAATTGAGTCACGAGATGTCATTTTCTTAAAAAAGGACTTTTCTGAAAGAGGTGAGATAACTGGGAATTCCCGACTGTATGAAATGAAAAATCCCGAGTCTAGTGGAATATCATGCTCCTCCTAAAGCAAGTGGGAGTGAAAGTTGCATGATTGTGTTCTTATGGAGCAATATCATGAGCAATCTCAACCTCGACATAGTAAACGTAAAAGAATTTCCTGTCATCGATATTGAGATTGAAGGGAAACGTTTATGATTGCTCCAAATAATTAAGAGCCTAACTCTTTCTAATCCTAAAGCTCATAAAGCTAAGGAATGTGTTAAAGCTATGAAAGAGGAAATGGATTCGATAAAATCTAACTGAGTTTAGGATTTTATTGATTTATTGCCACGTCGTAAGACTATTGGGAACAAGTAGTTTCTTAAAAAATTAAATGTAAAGAGGGAAAGGACAGTTAAAAGATATAAAATTCGATTAGTAGCTAAAGGCTACACACAATAAGATGGAATTGACTATAAACATACATTCTCGCCTATTATCAAGTTTGCATCAGTTCGCCTCATTCTGGCTATTGTGGCATGGATGGACTTAGAATTATACCAAATGGATGTTAAAACTATTTTTGCGAAAATGGAGAACTAGATGAAAAGATATATATGGATCAACCTTTAAGTTTTGAGCTAAAAGGACAAGAGCGCAAAGTTTGCTAGCTCAAATATCCATTTATGGCCTTAAGCAAGCGTTAAGATAATGGAACCTCAAATTTCATCAAGCCATGTTAAAGGATGGTTCACAATGATGGAGGAAGACCGTTGTGCGTATATTAAACGTTTAAATAGTGGTTTTATAATTCTGTCCATGGCTTGTTGATAGCTGAAAATGATAAGAAGTTAATAGATGTTACCAAGATGTTGGGTTTTGATCATGTATCACATACATATAACGCAGCGGAAAATAAAATTTTCAAAACCCAAATCAAAGGATTATACATGTGCCAATTAAAACTAACCAAAGAAAATTCAGAATTTATACCTTTATAATTTCTTGATTTTTCTTCAACTTTTCACCTTGTTGGTTCGTAGCAAACCACAACAATCCAATTTTGAATTGTCTCTAACAATATCCACGCGAAGATGAGAGGATGAAACCACTAGGGAGATGGCTTGAACATACCTCAAAGTGCTAGCAATGGTGTATGTTCATATGAGAAGAAAATTAAACTCTTTAATTTTCTTTTTGTCTCCAAAAA
>CATIWF010003611.1:0-11917 GCA_949630135.1 Balakata baccata | reverse complement strand
ATTTTGAGCATATGAATACATTAATTCATAGTCCTCATGTCAAGGAACATATATCCGGGTCTTTTTCCCAAAACCGAGTTGTGGGACCCACCCGAATAATCCTCTCAAAATGGCTCATAATCACATTTTTTCCAACAAGGAGATTGTTTGTAATCATGGGATAAAGTTGAAAAAGTAAATGATTTTAGCAATCATTAAAAGTTAGTAATTTTAATTGTATAGTTTTGACATGATGTTTTTTTTTTTTGTTATTTATTAACTTCATGAGCATAATATTTGTTGTGGTGATTGTTGATAATATTAAGAAACATTAGTAGGTAGATAAATTTTGAAAAATAAAATTCCTAAATTAGATATTTGTTGAAAATTAAATATTTTTTGGTATATAAAATTTTAGTATTAAATAGCTAAACATAATTATGTAAAATTAGAATGGAAATGAGTTAGCATTAATAGATAAATATTTTTGGCTACTTAAATATTTTTAATAATAATAATAATAATAAATGTTAACTTATTATATTTTTATTATGATAATGAGGTAATAATTTATTTTTATTGGAAATTTATTATATATTCTGAACTAATATTTATTTTTATATGTTTATAGAAGATTGTTTGTAATTGTGGGATAAAGTTGAAAAATTAAAGGATTTTAGCAATCAATAAAGGTTAGTAATTTTAATTGTATAATTGTGGCATGATGTTTATTATTATTTTTTTGTTATTTATTAACTTCATGAGTGTAATATTTATTATGGTGATTAAATATAATTGTTGATAATAAAATTAATTAATAATAATTAGTAGTTGTAATGGTAATAATCAAAATGTAGAAATAGTATGTTGTAGCAATTATTGAATTTTTATTATGATTATTGAATTAAATAAAATTAATTAATTAATAATAATAGCTAGATTGTTAGTTAGATAATAATAAAATTCTAGTCAGTACCCATCAAATTGGTAAAATATATATGACGCCAAAGCAACCTCATATTAAAATATAAATTGATGATAAAGTTAATTAATAATGATTAGTAGTTGTAATAAAAGTAATAAAATTCTAGAATAATAATAAAATAATTTTTACTTAATATTAATAAAAAAGGAATTTTAGAGTAAAATTTAGGGGAGGTATTTAATTAAAAGTATACTTCATACTCAATAGTCAGACCCATCAAATTGGTAAAATATATGTGAGGCCAAACCAACCTAATAATAATAATAATAATAATTTTTAATGTTGTGTTAGTTGAATTATTATTGTTTAGAACTTTAACTATTTGTACGATGAAAAAATAATACAATGCATTCAATATCGTTTATGGTTATTCATTGGGATGACGAGATAATTCAAATTCAAGTTAACGCTACTTTTGTGAACGGACATGCAAAAATTATTATTTTAAATGAAGAATTATGCATGAAAATTTTATTATATATGATTAAAACAATTTTGAATTTGAATAGTAATGCAATTATCAAAAAAAAATTTATATCGAGCTCCAATGTGTAATTAAAGTGAAAATTTATTTTTTTCACTTATACAAATATGGGGAGAAAATGAAATTGCATTAATGCATCAAATTATTAACCAATTTCCTAATTTGCAATTTATTGAATTGTTTATTGAGTAACTTTTGGTATGACCATTGAAAAATATAAAATTAGAGAATGTGAATCTTCAAATCCACGTTTTTTTTAAATGGGTGGATCTAGTCATCATGAAGATGATTGGAATATGGATAACTCTAAAGATTATGAGGAAGATGATGATATCGATAATGAAAATGAGGAGGATAATACTGATATTGATGAGGATGATAAAGAAAACTACTATGATGAGGATGAAAATAAAAAAGGAAATAAATATAATCAGTTGATTGAAAGTGGTTGTAGAGCTTAATATGTGGCTGATAGAGATCATTGGACATGCATAAATAGTCGTGACATAAACAAGATGGAAATGAACAGATATGCACCAGATGTAGGTATAATATAGGATTCTTCAAAAGAGTTTTGCATAGGAATGGAATTTGATTCAAAGGAAGATGTGAAGGTTGCAGTGAAAGTGTACTCAATGAATGTCATATGATAATTTTAAATTTGTGAATCAACACCAATTACAATCACCATTGTTAGCAATATTGGAGAAGGATGTGATTGGAGATTGCAAGCCACACAGAGAAAAAAAAATTGATGTTTGAAAGATAACTAGATACAATGCCACTTACAATTGTAGTTCATAGGAATTTTGACTCTAAGTTGATATCAGGCTATATTAAGAGCATATTGTGGGAGCAACCTGATATTATGGTGAAAGCATTTATTGAAGACATGAGGAACATATTTAACATAACTCTCTCATACAAAAAAAGTATGGCATGGAAAGCAGAGAGCCATTGGAGAATTGTTTGGAGATTGGGATAATTTTTATTTACACCTATGTGACTTCCTGCATAATGCATGCATTAGAAACAGAGGTTCTTTTTGGAATGTTGAAGGTGAGGCACATAGGGTCAATGGTCGTCTTGTTGAAGATGTCTGTAGGTTTAAGCAGATATTTTAGGTGTACAAGTCATGTATTAAAGGTTTCAAACATTATAAATCAGTTCTCTATGTTAATGGAACATTTTTATATGGAAAGTATAAATATGCTCTTTTGATTGCTCAAGTTGTAGATGGTAATAATAAAATATTACCAAATGCATTTGTTCTTGTGGAGAAGGAAAACAAAGAAAACTGTTAATACTTTATGAATCTACTATGTTGCACTGTTTGTAATAGTTGTAATGATGTGTGTATTATTTCTGACAATCACATAGGAATCAAGCATGCAATGAGTCAGAAATTATAGCGTCAAAATTCTCATAGATATTGCATTCGTCATATTGCTAGCAACTATAATACTAAATTCAAGAATCAAAGTATGAAAAAAATTGGTTGAACAAGTAGATACATAAATCCGTATAAATTATTTTCATCATTAAATAATGAATATAGTAATATATGGGTACCTTGATAACTTTAAAAAATTAAATTTGTTAATGCTATGTAACAAGCACCAAAAGCAAAGATTCAAGAAGTTGATGAAGAGAATTATAGTTTCTCACTTTAATTCTCTCGATACAAATGGGTATTAGCAATGATGCCAAATATCGTCATGGTGTAATGACCACAAATTATTCCGAGTCTACTAATTCGATATTAAAGAAAATTAGGTCTATGTTTGTGACCACAATAATGCATATGTTGTTTGAGAAGCTAGTTGAATTATTTGATGAACATTGAGCTAGATATCTACAAGCACTTGCAGATAATTATCAATTCACTCCTAAATGCAGAGAGATATTAAAGCATCGAGTGCAGAATGTTCATGGTCATCAAATTAGGTCATATGACAGAAAAAATGGTGTAGTTATGATCAAAACATTATATAACAATGAGAGGAGTAAAGGCTATCACAATCAAACTGTTAAATTGGCACAATAGACATGCACATGTAGAAAGTTTCAACAAAGCAAAATATTATGTTCTCATGTCATTGCAGCTTGTATGAAATATAAGATGGATTATACTCAATATATTTCTCCATTTCATATTATGTCCGAGACGATGAATGTTTGGTCAACTTCTTTTGAACCACTCAATCATAAGGATTGTTGGGCAAAGTCAAATGAATTGCTTGTTGTGCCAAATTATGGATGGAAGCGCAAAAAAAAAAGACTAAAATCATCTCATAGAAAAAATGAGATGGACTGGAAAATGCAAGAGAATCAACATATATCTTTTTGTAGTAAATGTAGTCAGACGGGTCATAATGCAAGAACAAATCCTAAAAATTAGTTATGTGATGTATAATAGATCTATTATTTGATGTGTAATGGAACAATTATTTTATGTCTTGTAAATGTATTTGTAAATTAAAAATTTTATTGTTCAAAATAAATGTATTTATATGAAACATTAATTATTATTCCAATCAATGTATTGATATTTCTTTATGGTAATATCATTGTACAAATACTTATATTCTAAAAATATTTTAGGTATGGCTTCTCACCAACGCTATTATGTGAATCTCATACCATATGATATTTCATTGTTGTATTTACAGACTCAACACAGATATCAAGCAATTTGGAACAATGAGATAATAAAAATTACAAGCATTTCACTCTAATATTATTTATATAACATTCTAAACAGTGAAATGATACTTATTATATGTTTATTTTTTATCATATAAAAATGAGGTGTTTTACTGTAGACATAGTAGTGGAGCTATGCATATAATAAGTAATGATGTTCAAATAAATAACTGCATTCTAGAGTTGATGAGACATAAAGAATTTTATGGATTAGTGCAGCTATCTTTTTTTCAATTTAATTGGCATTAAATAACTGCACTAATTGAGAGATGAAGACTACATACGCATACATTTCATATACCAAAAGGAGAATGTACAATTATTATTCAGGATATATCTATTTTAACTAGTTTACCTATTGATGGTCTCCCTATTATTGGACAGACCAACGGTGATTGGCCATCTATTTGTGAGAGTTTATTAGGAATTAGACCTCTAGTATATGCAATTAGAGGTTCTTCTCTAAAATTAGGATGGCTCACAAACCAATTTATTGTCCTACCTCAAGGAGTTGATATGCACACTATTTTATGTTACACACGTGCATATATTCTACGTATTATCAATGAGTCCTTATTATGTGACAAAGGCACTGGAAGAGTGTCATTAATTTATCTTTCATTTTTAGAAAATTTTGCAAGTATGAACCAGTTTAGTTGGAGAGCTGCCACATTGAGCTTTTTATATAAAGTATGAATCAGTTTAGTTAGAGAGCTGCCACATTAAGCTTTTTATATAAAGAATTGTGTATGGCATGCAGATATCCTTATGTAACTCAAATTACAAGTGCATTATTTATATTAAAGCCATAGGCATGGGAGAGATTTTCATTTTTCGCTCTAAGAATGAGGGTAAATGAAGTATCTCATGACGCACCATTAAGTCGAAGGTATATGATTTTCAATTATTAATATTATTCAGTTTATTACTACTGCATTAGACAACTAAATTTTATGTATTTCATTACATACAAAAATTATTGTAGATTCGATGAGCGGATAGTGGATGAGTCAACTACACATGAGCTCATACAAATCCAATACAAACTAAACACTTATCGTTCCAATGAGATATGTTTTGTTATCCTATACAATTTTTTTATATATATAATTAGATGTGTGTTTTATTATCATTTAAAATTTTCATTTGTTCTAACAATTAACATTAATGGTGTTTAACATCTTATGTTTCATTGAATAAATTATATGGAAACCATATACAACAAATGTTATTCAATCTTTACCGGTCGATTGTTTAAGAGGTTGTGATATATGGAGGGCTGTTGTACTGCTAATATGCATGTATAGTGGAGTGGCACCAGTCTGGTCGAGTTCTCAGACAATTTGGTCTACAACAGCCAATCTCTCGCCCACCACAACAGACAAAGGAACTTCACTCCGTAGTTCTACATAACAACACTAGTACAAATTGGAATAAAGAACATTCAACATGGATTGAATTATGAAACAACAAAGCTCATCATGCAGTCACAAGCATACCATTAAATGGTCCACTCTACTATCATTCACAATATATAGAATGGTATCGACGAGTTACAAAGAAGTGGATTTCCCATCAAGGAGCTGTTGTTGGTACATCGGTATGTATATGTATTCTTATTTGATTAAAATAATTAAGATGTAATTAATATATCTTAATTACATCTTAATTGTGCACATAACTCAATCTGATAAATTTTTATATTGACTATAGGTCGATATACTTGAGCACATCTCATTACCAGCCACTGCTTATCCTACACAATATATCGTCACCAGTTCGATAGCGGCACTGTGTGAAGATAGACGTAGAGTCACAATGTCATCTCATCAACTTGCACCAACCCCTGCCCCAATTTCAAATGAATTGTAGCGAGCATGTGCTCCGTCTGAACAACCACCACACCATCACTGATAACAATATAAGGATGTACCTACCCCACTATCTGCACCTTGTTAAAGTGTGTCTAAGCCTATTTGCTTTCATCAGATTCAGCAATATACTGATCCATCCACATCTAGTGGACCATATATGTCTTTTGCAACTATGTTCTCATCACAGGCTTCCTCAACACTGGACTTCTACTCTTCTAGCTCATTTACGAATCTATATGTTGTCTCCTCACATAATCCACACATGCATCATTCGCAGGAGTTCATGTATACTCAGATGTTTCAGTCATCATTAGATTTAATGGATTTGTTTATCTTTTGACCCTTTTATAGAGGCGTTTTTTCTACATAAGAACAATACTTTTCTAGGTAATGTGGCTAACAATGAATTTGATGATAGTAATGACGACGACGATGGTGGTGGTGGGAGTAGTGATGGTCAGACACGAGATTTTGGATTCATGGATATGAATGCTCGAAGAATTGAAGCTAGACGACAAAAGAAATCAACATTGTAGAACTTGATAGATTTTATATTATAATTTATAATTATATTATAATGAACTTGTAAAATTATTATTTATCTATAATTTTTTCTACAAAATTAATTATTATTATCAACAAAAAATTAATTATTATTAATTTTTAAGCAATAATAGTATACTTAGCTACAATATAAAAATTAACAAATACATGCATGCATGAAAAAAATGAATAGTTAAAAAAAATACAGTTCAGTCTGCTACTAATTAATTATTATTATCATTAACAATTCGATACATAACTAATAACTAATTAACAATTTAATTATGTTATAATGAACTTTTTATATTATAAAAACTCTTAACTACAAACAAATATCAAATTATTAGTTATCTATAAAATTTGGTTTTAAACAATAATAGTATACTTGGGATAAAATCTAAAAATTAACACACAAAAATTAGTTCAATGTGCCACTTGAAGTGACGCACTGAAACTAATTATTAATTTAATTATGTTATAATGAACTTGTCAAATTATTATTTATCTATAATTTTTTTTTACAAAATTATCATTATCAACAAAAAATTAATTATTATTATTTTTTAAACAATAATAGTATACTTAGCTACAATCTAAAAATTAATAAACACATGCATACATGAAAAAAAAAATGAATAGTTAAAAACAATTGTAGTTTAATGTGCTACAAATTAATTATTATTATCATTAACAATTTTTTGGTACATAACAAGTAATTAATTAACAATTTAAATACTCTTAAATACAAGCAAATATCAAATTATTATTTATCTATATAATTTGATTTTAAACAATAATAGTACACCTAGGATAAAATCTAAAAATTAACGACAAAAAATTCAATGCGCCACTTGAAACTAATTACCAATTTAATTATGTTACAATGAACTTGTCAAATTATTATTTATTTATAATTTTTTTCTACAAAATTAATTATTATTATTTAAAAAAATTAATTATTATTAATTTTTAAACAATAATAGCATACTTAGCTACAATCTAAAAATTAACAAACACATACATGCATGAAAAAAAATGAATAGTTAAAAAAATTATAGTTCAGGGTACTACAAATTACTTATTATTATCAACAAAAAAATTACTTATTATTAATTTTTAAGTAAATAATAGTATAGTTGCTATGATTTAAAAATTAGCATGCATTGAAAAAAAAAATGGTAGTTCAATGTGCCACAGCGCACTGAGCAGTTAGATACTTTTGAGTGGCGCACTTACACTGTTCCTGCCACCTCAGCCCAAAAACAACCCCCAAAATGGAAATATATTCTAAAAAACATTAAACTATGAATTTTTTTTAAAAATGACGCCAAGGATGGAAATAGTTTTCCAAACTATATCAAACTAAGAAATATCCCCATAGTATAAGACAGGCAACAATGTCCGCTTAGAAGAATTCAAATCTGTTTTGATGGATTGATGCAGATTGAGACCCAAATTAATTTTAATGATAGATGGTGGTCTCAATAATTTACTTGAACCTCAAGTCGTGCAACCTATCATACCAAATTTGAACACCTCTAGCATCCACCTTGAGCTGAAACTATCTGCAGCAAAATCGAAACCCAAAATAATGAAATACAAGAACAACAAAGCTGGAGCTCTGATCAAATCGGTTTTGTATTTGACAAATTTAACCACATAGCACATTATACAGACGCCTAACATTTTCTAATACAGAGATTGAAAATCCCCCAAATAAAAAATATGATTGGGAAAAAGAGAAGGAAATTTAGAAAAGGAAAAACAAGACTCAAGTACACATACCTATTTGACAAAAATAGGAAAAGTACACCACCCTATACCCTCTATACATCCTCCACGACAAAAATCTTATGTACTCAATTACAATCGAATTTAAGAGTTGGATGCCTTCTATTACACCAGAGACAGGCACGAGAGAGAAGTCAAAACTAGTGAGATCTTATGCCAAAGTCTTCGCTGCTCTACATGAAAGAAATGCACAATCTAACGCAACTAATAATTTAATCCGACTGCAAACTTCTCTCTTTTTGCAATGATTTGAATGCGATTGGAGTACCGCATTAACCGGAATAAATTAAATCCATCATTCTTTTCTAATTGTAGATTTTTACAGGCTTCTCAAATGTGTGTCGATTCTGCAAAATTAAGATTCAGTTAGGAATCAGCCTTTAAAAAGAATAATGACTGTTCCCTTGATCCAGTCATCACCAGTATGCATACATTTGGTAATTCTCGCACCATTGTCTTAAACTATATCATAGGCTTAAGGCTCGTTTATAATTCCAAGAAAACTAAATACCTGATTAGCTGCATATGACCTTTTAGGAGCATTGTCAGAGTGCTCCAGTCCGAGATACTGCTCCCAAGCACCATATACATCCCTTCTCTAAACCAACAAGAAAAATCAAACTGTAAGATAACTATACATCTCAATATGCGCTGCAATTAATTTGTGGTTGAGTAGGAGAGATGCTGATGAAATTTGTCAGACTCAGAGACAGATGCAGAGACACAGGAAGAGGACAATACACACCTGAAAACGACTGGATACAATGTCGGAGTCTTGAAGGTACTCAGGACGACCAAGTGACAAAAATGCAAACTTCCACTGAGCACAAAGAATGACCCACAAATAAGGTATTAGTAGAATCACAACACTGCGCATTTAGCAGCAAGCCAACTTTCTACATATAATCTAACCTTAACAAACTCCTCATCCGGAACCTGCAATTTTTTCTGTATTCTCACTTTAACTTCAGCTAATGACTCACCCTCATGAATGACTAGGAAAAAGGGTTCCCCAAAATTCTGGACCTGCTGTTGAATATTAAAAGGAACCACAAATAGTTAAACTAAGAGCATGAATAACTTAATTTCAATGAATAAGAACTCCAAATTAATGTTGCAGTTGGTAACAGTTAAGAGGAATACAGACAGAAGTTTGAAAGATTAATAGTAAAGAGAGAAAACTTACATTTTTAAAATGTGTTTAATTTAGTCTTAAATTAATATTTAATTTGAGTTAAACCAAATGAACCTCAAAAGTAAAAGGTACAGTCCAAAAAAGAATGAAGAAAATGATAAAAGATCAATCAACAAATTAAATGAAAAAAATTCATAACACCTGATTTTGAGCTGGGTCTTTCATAAAATGATAAACATGAATCAAGCGATCATTAGGACCAAGGTTTTTCTCCTCTTCAGGAATCTGAAGCAACAAACAATACATGTCAAAACTCAGACAGGGAAAATACATAAACAGAAACAAAAGGTGGAAAATTTTTTATTAAAAGAACTCTTAAAGAGGCAAAAGAAGAAAGATTGAACATAAATCTTTCTATAAAATTTTCTAAAGCTTGAGCATAGTAGGTTTGTGTCCAATATCAGAATTTTGCTCTTTGGAGACTTATGGACCAATATACTGCGAGCAAATTAAAGCATGAACGTTGTGCACATATTTATGGATCAGATAACAGGGACAGATCCAAGGGCAATTTTTAATCATCAATGTCAACATTCAAATATGCATTTAGAGGGACTTTGGATAATTCCACCTTGACAAAATATAAGTTTCAGAAATTATTGGCATTCAAATATAACATCCACATACAAAGAGAAAGAGAAGGATTCACCTCTTCTGCACGTAACGTCCAGTACTGATCATTAATATTCTCAATTTTTTCATTGAGCGGGAAGATCTGAAAAAACACATTTGCTCAGACACGAGATATTGCAAGTTGATTTTGCAGACATTTCAAGACAAACCAACTTTCACAACACTTCTCAGCTGCAGTAAAGTAATTAACCTGCTAAAAATGCAACTATATACCGAGAATGGGATAAAATCCAAAAGAAAAATGCATAGCATAGAAACAACTTTCCCTTAAACCATTTCAAATTTACCAAACAAAAACAAATTATGTTGATAAATTACTGCACATTAAGTTGAACTTGAATAAAATATTCTTAGACATTAATTCCTGAAGGCATATTTGCCTATTCTGAAATAGAAGAGATTTTCTCAACAACTTTTAGCCCCAAAATGCCATCCCTGTATCCAAGTATTCTCATCTGACATGTCTACCTAAGAAACAGCAGAGAATTGAATTTATAATGAATCAGATCATGATTGTACTTGTACGCTAACAATATCTTCAAAGGTTTTTTAAACATTAGATTATGTACCGAAAGAGACGTATGAAATATTAAGGGTATTTCTGATTTTTGTTACAAGATTATAAGCTATATTATAAGATGTAAATATGTATTATTAGCCTAAATAGGAATTAGCTTGATTATAGGAATTATATTGATTTTCTTCCTATTTTGGTCTCTACAAAGTTGTATATATATGTCTGTATTCTTTCATAGTGAAATATACAATTGATTTCTCTCCATTCTTGTTTATTTACATGGTATCTGAGCCTGGAGGCATTTTCAAAAACAAATTTGGATTTTTTTTTTTTTTTGCCCTAGAGAGCAAGAGTTTTGCGTCACTATTTTAGAGTGACTTTAGTATGTCATCACCGGCCCTAGAAGGAGCACCACCTGCCGATTGGTGATGGCCTAGAATCCTCACTCCAGTTTCCTCTTCGAAGGTCGCCTCGGTCTTGGTGTTTGTTCACTGATGTTTGCTTGCCCATCAGGAAAGTTTGTACCCTCTCTTCTCTTACTGTTTATGGAGATATTTCACTGTTTGAGAGTTAAATTTGCTGTTTGGGGTTAAATCTTATCCGATCTGGTTGGGTCTACATCAGTGTGATGTGAAACCTTTTGTATTACAAGTTTTGTTTTCCTCTCTTGGTGACGGGTATAATTTTGAGTAGTTTGTTTGATTATTTTAACTAATATGAAGGAAAAGTTTGTCATGATATCTGCAAATGAATATGCTATATATCAAAATTTTCAGAAATTTCAACCTAGTCAGCCTACTTTTGTCACTACTATCATTGAATCAGGTAAACCTAACACATGTCTTGTGTCTTCCTTTTCCAAATGGATCATTGATTCCGGTGCCATAGACCACATGACTGGTAATTCTAGTCTGTTTTCTATCTTTCAAAAATACACATCTACCTCTAATGTTACTTTAGCAGATGGATCCACATCGTCTGTTCTTGGGTCTGGCACAATTATTTCTACTTCAGCACTACTTTTGTCATCTGTTCTAAGTTTACCCCAGCTATCTTTCAATTTAATTTTTGTTGTGAGATATTGGAAGATATTTAAATAATATTCTTAATTAGTATGATTTATGTAATTAGGAATAGGTAGAGATTTATTTCCTAGTTTGTATTATTTCCTATTCTTTATATATTTGTTTCCTATTTTATATTCATAGAG
>CATIWF010003609.1:0-14336 GCA_949630135.1 Balakata baccata | reverse complement strand
GTCACAATTACAAGTAGTAATTGTCATTCATACACATTTTGCATGTCATGCTATTTATCAATATCATATGAATATAAATAATATTAAATCATGTAAACATTTCATTTGCTTATACTTATGCTTATGTCCTTTTCTTTTTGTTGTGACCAGGCTAAACAGACACTGTCCCGAGTTTCCTATGTGAACATTTGCACATTTGTTAGGCCATAAGCCTTTTATTTTGCTTTTAAACATTTGTTTGGGCCATAGGCCTCTTCTTTTGCTTTACAATGCCATTTAGCTAGTCACAACGCCTTTTAAATACATATGCATATGCAATTTGCATTTATATCACTACTTAACATTTGCATTTATATCACATTTGCATATTCAATAATTAATCACTCCATGTAAGAAAAGCCTATAACATAACCATATATTTAAGTTATTCATCACTTTTTGATATCATATCCCTACCATAATAATCACTTAATTCATATGGCCGCAAGTCAAGTCACGTTGCACATAACATGTAATAATCACATTAAACGTAACACGTACTAAAAAAATCGTTCGATAATTAAATTCACCTTTTCTTTTGCTAATAAGCCTTTTTCTTACTGTCTTTCACTTCCTTGAGGCTCTCCAATATACTGTGGACCTAATTGAATGTATACTTGGTCAATTGGTAGCTAAATAAACTTAGTGAAACTTAAACAAATTGAAATATGTATTTTAAGGTCCACTAACTAGGGTTTGGTTTAATGGCAGTGTGACCTTCATGTGTTCATTAGCTTATAAAGTTTCTAATTAAAGCTAACATGTAGAGATACTACATATCTAAATTTCAGACCAATTGGACCATTGTGGAATATTTTATGCAATTTATAAACATGTTCTGTTCTCTGCCTTATTTTTTACCATAGGCAGTTTGCTTCTTCATATCTTACAATGTGTAAGTTCTATTTGTATGAAACTTTGTATGTACATAGATATGTTAAAATGGAACATTTTTCATGCTGACAACTTTCATCCATTCTGCCTCTAAGATCCTCATATGGTAGGGTAATTAGGACTAGTCAGAAATAGGGCTGGCATCCGGACCAGTCTGACTTGTGAAGGCTATAACTCACAACATAAATAACCTATTGAGGTGCAATTTGTGCCAAACTTTAGCTAAGACATTTACCTATAACTTTTATATTTTGACCATTTATAGATTATGTCTATAAGCAGCTCAGAATTGGCAAACAACTGACTGGACTTGCCCTGGACACTAAGCAGGCAGCTCAAATATGGAACAAATATGACTCTATTGCCTATAACTCCACATCTGCCCATAATCTGATCCTAAAATTTGGTATACAATTAGATGACATATATATCTATAACTTGCATGTTTTGAGCTTCCTCAAATACTGAATCTATCTTATAGAAATAGAATCAAAACAAAAAGTGATTCAGCTAGGTTCCTCAATGGAACCAGTTCCAGTCCGATGCCCATATCGTTTTACAGACACCAAATCCTGCAAAACCATTTATATAGACTTAAACATAGCTACAACTTTTATGTTTTGTGTTTCTTTAGATTCGGTCTACAACTTGAAGGAAATGGAGGCCAACTTACTGCCCTTGAAACAGAACCAAGAATTACATTGTGTTGCTTGTGCCTACATAAACCTAGCTTAACTAATATTTGAAATCAAAATTAACATACAAGAGAGGAGAACTACCTTAGATATGGCCAGATGATGGAGTTTGGGGGCTTGGAATCAGATGAAAATGAAGAAGGAGATGAAAAAGCAAGAATTGGGAAAGAAGGCAGCTTAAGGCCCTCTTTAACCGACTCACTTTTGCTTTTTCCTTTTTTTTTTATTTTACTTTTTCTGTTATTATTTTTAAATAATTTAAATAAATAATAATTAATTTATTAAATTTATTATTATTATTTTTTTTTTCTACATATTTAAATGTACTTAGTGCAAAATACTATTTAGTTAAATTGTCTACTTTAATTAATTTCACTATGCCAAATTTTATTTATTTCAATTTTAATCATTTTATTTAATTTCATTTTCAATATCTTGTATCTTTATTTAAATTATAGCTAGACACGTACGACTTGGTACTATTGCGATAAACCGACCCGTGTCAAGTGTATCTTGTGAATATGTTCATACCAAAATCCCTACGTATGCATGTGTTTCATGTGAATGACATATATAAAATGAATATGTCCAAATGTAATACATGTCATAATGCATGTGGGAAAGTCGAGGATGTTACAGTGATTGTCTCACATCTTGACTTTCCACTTTATTTTGACCTTTAACCCCATTCCAAAGCCAAAATTCTTCAAGCATCATGGATAAACATTGACTTTTTTTAAAACACTCAAAAACTCATAGAGAAATGCAAGTACAACGTCTTCAAGTTTGAAAGATCATATCTTGGGGTTTTAAGGGTATTTGGTCGGAATAAAGTGGAGAATGGCGGTGCAACTTCTATTTATAGCAAATGAGTCACTCATATAGTCACAGGCTTGATTATCTAATAACTTACAAACTGCGTCAAAAGTCAATGTTTATCCATGATGCTTGATAGTCATGGGCGTAACTGTCTCACATCTTGACTTTCCACTCTATTTTGAACTTTAATCTCATTCCAAAACCAAAATTCTTCAATATACCCTGCATATACCCCAAATATACCATTCATATACCCATTATGTGACACATATTCATGTATTTCAACTAAGCCCTAGCTAAAGGTTGTTACACATACTTGTTAAGCGGAAGCCATAAACATTACCTAGTATCTGGTTTCATGTTCCATATCCATATAATTCATCTCTTATGATTTCTCCTTATTCTGAATGCTATTTATCCAATTTATGTATTCTTTTATTTAATTTAATAGCCCAAGACTTTAAATCCAAATTATCTGGATGTAGGTTGTGATACAGGAGCGCCCTCTTTTGGGCCTAAGCCCCTTGCTCACCAATTGTCTAGTTAGTTGAATGCAGTCAAGGGCACTTCTCTCGGCATAAGCCACCTTGACTGAGAAATATAAAGTTGAACACAGTCAAGAGCGTCTCTCTCAGCATAAGCCACATTTACTGGATAATAAAAAGTTGAAAGCAGTCAATGGTGCTTTTCTCAACATAAGCCACCTTGATTGAGAAAAGATGTGCTAGCATAGAGGATCAAATGTACCCTCCTCAGGCCTAAGCAATATTGTTCTCAAAATAATAAGAGAACTGAATAGCCTACAGTATCGTAACACCTCAATGATATGTCATCTATCCGAAACTAGTCCACGTATAGAGAAATATGCATTTAAGTTTTTAATCTGATTTCTAATTCATGTTATAGACTTTTTTTCCAAATTCTGCATGTGTATCATATATTATTTCTCGTCACATGTATCATAATTGTATAACTATTTCCATGTCATCATACATGAATTTTACAACCTCATTAGGTATTTATACATACACATCATAAATCATGTAACTTACATCCATGCATAATATATGATAACTCATGTTACTCATTCATACTTGGTTAGATTAGTTCTAGATGTCATACCAAATCACATATCCAAGTATTCATATATATATATATGTCATGCCAAAATTCCATACCTTTTACCCATGTCAAACATAAACATTTATATCATAAATCATTTTATTATCTCATATTAATATATGAATTATACATGTTATTCTTAAGTATGACAAGGACATATTATGACTAAATTTTAACTTTTAAGAAGTAATATGAACCAAAAAAATATAAAAAATAATTTTAATAAAGAAACTGGTCAAGAGACAAATAAAAAAAATAGACGATTAATTATATGAGGCGTGATATATCTTTTGCTAAATTATTACTATTATTTTTATTGTTATAATGAGAAATTTCTAGCTATGGAGTTAAAGCCCTGTTAGTTTGTTACTGCAAAAAGAAATCATATTTTCACTGCATTGAGTTCAATTGTTTCATCGAAAATATCACGTATACAAATGATACAGTTGATTGTGAAATTTATAAAATTAAAGATTACTGGTCAGGAAGAGGATGAAAATTGAAATAAAAAAAAAAGGATTACTTACTAACAGCACGCCTGCGTGTTGCTTTGGCATGCCTATGTTGCTGCCAAAGTTCCTCTTGGTCCTCCAGAATTTCCATTTCGGTCCTTTTATTTCTAGCCTCGATTTTTCCTAGTTTATTTCAATATCAGTCCAAATTTTCAGTGTCATTAAACTATAGATTCATTCAAAATTTATTCTAACTATTAATCTCCAATAATTTAATAATACATGGACAAATAACAATTATTCCCAGTGTTTTTAAATAATTCCAGTCTCAAAATTAATCACTATGGAGCCAATTAATCATACCAAAATAACACTACCATTTATTCCATCATTGTTTTAAATTCCTATATTTCATATTCGATTTCCATTTTTAATTCATAAAATCATGGAAAAATCGTCATATATTTCATTAAAATTTGAAAAATATATGATTTGCCCCATATAATTTGACATAATACATTAGTACTTATTGAGATTTGAAAATTATACTATTTATCCTCTGAAATTTTGACATATTACACTAGTACTCTTATAAGTTTAATTTACTGCATTAATACTCCCGAACAAAAGAGAATATTTTTTTTACTAATATATTATTTTTTTCAATTTTCAGGAGATATTAATATATTATGTCAAACAATAGAAGACAAATAATATATTTTCAAATATCAGGCGATGGTACTATTGTATTATATTAAACGGCATGAAATAAATAGTAATTTTTCCTGAAATTATCAAATCAATAATTCAAACAACAAATCAAACACACAGTAGTAATAATATTCTAATAATTAAGAGTATATATACAAATCTTAATTTTTGGAGCCTCTTAAATTGATCTAACAATCCTGCGACATAGTGGTTGTCCCACTATCGTGTCCTCTCACAACAAAGGCATATAGAGTGACCAAAAACACTAATTCAAATCCATAATAAAATTATTATCTTACTGTAAAATTCATATCCTAATATTTTTAATATGTGGAAAAATTCAAGAATATTCACTGTTAATAATCGAATAGTTGGGCACTGTAGAAATCCCCATAACTTGATTAATCCATGACTTAAACTTTTCCTCCCATGAATTTACAGTGTCTCGGTGCGAAGAATTTGGAGAATAGGAACGAAAAAAGTGTTCTGTGCATGTTTTGAAAAAACTAAAAAGACTGCGGTTAGGTTTACTGTTTTTGAAATAAGGGGCACTGTGTTTAATATTTAGAGTCTAATTTAATACGCTACACATGCGTGTTGAAAAGAGCACGAGGCGTTCAAAATTTCCCAAGACAATACGGGCGTGTTGATTTGGTTTCCCAGGCCTGTTCTTTGTTTTTCTTTTTTTCTTTTCCCTTAAATAATAATATGGTAATATAATATTAATTTTTTATAATATATTATACTTAAATTCTTTTTTTTTTCTTTTAACCCTTTAACTTTCTAATTATTTTATTTTGAATCCAAATTAAATTCTTATTCATTTAACTAAATTCATTTACTTGTTAAATTTTAATCCTTTTTAACAATTTTCTCTTAAATTAGCAATTTACCCCTCAATACCACATAATCTTCTATATCCTTCTTGATAGGCATTACAAATCACATATTTTTTGAAAAGCTCCTCCCATAAGTTATATTGGTGATGATAACCACACTTGTGCAACCAAAGGACATGAAATTAAATTGAAAAACCAATTCCCCCACATTGACACATTAGGCAAACATCATGCATATTAATACGCCAGCTCACCAAATTTTCCATAACAAGAAGACAACAAGCACATGCTCTCCAAACTAGAGACTTCACCTTAGGAGATTTAAAGCCCATATTTGCGCCACATGTCTTGTAACTCTGCACTATCATTTTCATTGTGGCAATATGCCGAACACCTATAGGCTTTTTAACATAATACACACCTCTCTTCTCTAAGCACCAATACCAGTCAATCTCACTTTTATTTATGTTAAGTGGTATAGAGATAATTAAGTTTTTATTTGTCATAAAACAAATCAGATAGTACATCCAAATTCTAAGCCAATCGACCTACTTGCATTAATGAACAAACTTTTGAATCTTCCAAATTCGCTATTGCTTCAGAAATGATTGAGCCATTTTGTTGATCAGGTAGCCACGCATTATGCTAAACACTAATATATTTCTCATCTCCCACCCATTGATGACAACCATTCCTTAACAAATCTTGAGTTGGCACCATGCTCCGCCACACATAACTGGGTGTTGTTACATACTTTAGCATCCAAAAAAGAACTTGAGGGGTAATATCGAGCCTTGAATAGTTGAGCAACTAAGTAATGAGGATTCATGATTAATCTCCACCCTTGATTTCCAAATAAGACAAGGTTGAACTCATGTATTCTCATTAACCCTATACCTTCATAACTTTTATCTTTGCACAATCTATTCCAAGACATTCAATGAATGTCTTTCCGATGACCATCTTCATTTTTGCACTAGTATGTATTATGCATTCTTTCAATCTCGTAACAAAGGCCAATCAGTAAAAGAAACACTCATATCTTAAGTTGGCATTGATTGGGCAACTTTCTGAACTAGAACTTCCTTTCCTGCCTTTTATAACATCTTATTACGCCACCCTTGAATCCTACTCCATACTTTATCTTTAATGAAATTGAATACTTGTTTCTTTTCTCTCCTTATAAGAGACGGTAACCCTAAGTATCTATCGTGCAATTCAGCCAATGAAACACTAAGTACATTGCTAATTAGATGTTGGATATCAACCTTCGTATTAGAGCTAAGGGAAATACTTAATTTTTGAAAATTGATTACTTGTCTATAAGCTTTCTCATAAACCCAAAGACACCTTAATGTAATTGTATTCAATTTAGGGAAAAGTACAAAAAAGTGGTATGTGGTTTCACGCTTTTTCAACTAAAGGTATGTATTTTTTTTTTGACAAAAAGGGGGTCATGTTATGTTCTGTTAGCAAAAAGAGGTATTTGATAGAAACACCGTTAGCATTTATGTGTCTTTTTCTCCTCTTTTAATCCTAATCCCAAATCCATAAATCCAATTCGTGAATTATATGAATTTTTCTAATCCCTTTTAACCCTAATCCCTTTATTTGAAAATAAGGTATGGAACTTTCTCTTGACATCTGCAACCACAATGCATCTTCATCAATGGTGGTTCGAAGCACAATAAGTATCGAATTAGGTAAAGAATGCGTTTTGGTTAGTTAGAGAAGAATTGAATACTAGGGCTACCATTATTATAGACTCAATTTTTACAAGCTCTCCAATTGTCTATGAGACATGTTAGCTGCACTAATTGAATTTTTGCTAAATACGAAGACCCAATTTTTATAAGCTTTCCAATCATCTATGAGACCTGTTAGCAGCACAGGTTGAGTTTTTGCTAAAAGTTTGCCCACAAACTCATTATAGCTTAGTTCTTTACCATTCACCTTCTATATTTGCCCTTCAATCTATATACCCATCTCTCTCCTTTCTTCGTTTCAAACTTATCACTAAGTATGCAAAAAATGGGACTGAATAAATATGTTTCTCTACTGCAAAAAACAGGATTGTTCTTGATTTTTAGGACATCCTTCAACAATTTGCCTTTGATATTATCTTTAAGATTGCTTTTGGTTATGATCTTGCATATATTTGATTCCCTCTGATATGAAGAAAAAGAAGATTGTGATTGCATGTTTTTTTATTTTCTTTGTTCTGGTGGAATCGTGATTTGGGGTTTCTGGGAATGGATTTGGGGAAAATTTGGTGAATTTGTATTTTTGAATTGGATAGAAAGGTTAAAAAGGAGAAATTAATTATAAAAGACAACCAGGACGCCATGTAAGATACCACGTAGGATATTTTAACGGTGTTACTGTCAAATACCTCCTTTTGCTAACGGAATATAACACGGCCACACAAAAAAAAACACGTTCCTTTAGTTAAAAAAGCGCGAAACCACATGCCATTTTTTTTTTGTACTTTCCCCTTCAATTTATATGGCCTTGAAGAAGAAACTATCATTTAAAAAGAACATATGTCTGATAATTGGAGCATGCCTAGCCACCCTACAACCATGTAACAAGCCTTGTTATACATGTTTCTCGATCAAAGAAGGCAATCCTTTGCACATGTGATGAAAGAATATGGAGAAAGGGGGTCACCTTGCCACATTGTGGAATAAATAGACCTAATGTCTTACTACTAGAGACAATATTGTACCGTATTGTTCTAATACACATATAACCAACCAGATCCATCGCTTATGAAATCTCATCTTGGTCATAATTATCTCCAAGTAATCCCACTTTACCCCATCATATACCTTGCTCATGTCATCCTTAAGTGCAACAAATCCCTTTTTACCCTGTGTCTTTCTCTTTAGGTAATGAGCTATTTAAAAGGCAACTAGAATATTATTCGTAATCAACCACCTAAGTATAAAAGCACTTTGCGAATAAGAAATTAAGGATGAAAGAATTTGTTTGAGCCGATTGGCAAATACTTTAGTTACTACCTTCAATAACACATTACATAATGAAAATTGGTCTCAAGTCCTCTATCATCTCCACATTGTTCTTCTTTAGGATCATAATAATAGTTGTGTCATTCAAGCCTAGTGGGAGGTGACAATTATTACAAAAATTAAGAGCTGAGGTTTCCACACCATTACTTATTATATGGAAATTTTGATAGAAAGCCGATTTCATGCCATCTAGTCTAAGAAACTTGTCAAGATGCAGGAGAAAATAGCTTTTTTCACTTTTTACCCTATAAAGTTAGCTAACAATTCATCATTTTGATCCTCGAACATGTATTATCTAACCGAGTCTATAATAAAATCATCATCTGAGCCAACCATGGCAAAAAGCTGACTAAAATAGTCTATAGTCACAATTCTAAGGCCAAAATTCCAAGTTCTCCAATTGCTTTCACTATGGTAGAGTGAAGAAATAAAATTCTTCTTTTGGCTAGATAAGTCTGAGCAATGATGATATTGCATATTCTTATCCCTGTTTTGTAACCAATGTTGTTTAGCTCTTTGTTTCCAGAAGTCCTCTTGTTGTCCTATAACCATAAATATTCTTTCCTGACTTCCTCATAACTTCTAGAAGCCATATCATCGCTCATACCTTTAAGCTCCTTAATCTCCTTAAAGCACTATTGTATTCGAATCTTGAAAGAATGAAAGAGTTTAATACCCTAAACTTGCAAGTCTCACCCATAACTTTCTAAATGATTTTGGATAGCTGCATCCATCGAATCATTCCACACTTTTCTAAACATCTTTGCAAGCAGACTCTTGCAGCCAAGCATTCTCAAAACGGAAAATCTTATTCTTAACCCTATAAATAATCCGCATAGAGATTGTACACTGTGGCCTTATGAAATAGCCAACACCAACTACTTGAGCTAAAGACAGCATCCAACCTTTTCATGACTCTTTCCCACAAAAATTGGTGACCAATATAATCCAGATCAGTTAAATCACAATTATTGGTCGCATTACTGAACCCTTGACATAGCCAATTGGGCGTGAGACTTTAGCACTCTTTTCGGTCCCTAAAGGAGATCATTAAAATCACCTAAAATAACCCAAGGCATGGATGATCAATTGTGTAAAGTGTGAAGAAGATCCCATGACTCCCAATGCTAACGCCATTCTGGATATCCATAATATCCTATTAATCTCCAACTTCCAATCTCCAGGACCTGAACATTAGCATCAATAAAGTTACTAGAGGAACCAATATGGTGACCATATTTTTGTTTTTCCATAAGAGGGCCAAAACTCCTTTATGACCTTCCTTTTCGATAACATATGAACCTTCAAAGTCCAAAACATCTTTTACTTCTTCTACTTTAGCAGAATTAGACAGTCTTAATGAGAAAAATGATAGTGGGCCACTTAGTAAGTGACATATCCATGAAAATTGCAAGATAATGTACTAATTGTTCTCGGTGGGCCTAGAGACTAGGACCTACAATTAGTACGTTTTTTTGCTCCTTTTGTATCTCAGATGTTGGGCTTGTATGGGAATCAGTAGTTTTTTTGGCTCTAAGATAGACCACTTGGACTCCCTTTTTATGCCTATGTCCTCTTTAAAACATCTATATTTAGGATCTACTATTACTATCCCTTCACTACTTGTTTTAATTCCAATTGTTTGACTCTTAACCACCCTAGGTGTAGTGTCCATCTTGATTTCAGGTCCTAATTTTATGCTATCACTTCCACTACCATCGTGACCCCCTTGTTTCCTACTTACTCCCTCTCCAATAGCTTCCATCTCAACCATCATCTCCCCGTAGTCCTTATCCATCTCTTCTTCCATCTTGACTGGCATAGAATTTCATAGTCATTTTTCACCATCAATAGTTGACTTTGATATAGTTTGTGTTGGTAACCAGTCTCTATAGAGGAACACAAGTTTGTCCCTACCAAATCATATAACTTTTCACAAAATTTATTTGAGTGCCCAATGATGCCACAATAATAGAAGAAGTTGGGAAGATTCTCATACTTAAAATGAATGCATGCCCTTGTACCAAAAAAAAAAAAAAAGAATGCATGCCCATTCACTAGCTGCTTTCTTAATCTTCATCTTCCTTTTAATTGGAAGAAGAAAATTCATGCAAACTCTAAGGAGTAATTGCACAAATGGTACAAAAGTTTGTCACTTTGTTACAATTTAGTACTGAACCTTTTAATTGTTATAAATTAGTACCAACCTTTCATAAATGTTGCAATTTGGTACCAATCTTCAATTTTTGACACTGAAAAGATGACATAGCATGTTACGTCACTCTATTATCCACATTAGATTTATTTTCTTTTAAAAATGCACTCAAATAACAACGTTTCCAAAAATTAAATAAAAATAAATTACTCAAATTAATTACAAAAAAGAAAATAATATGTCTAATAGTTGCCATTTTGAGTGTGTTTTTATGAGGGAATAAATCTCTTATGGATAATTGAGTAATGTGACATGTTATGTCATTTTTTCTGTACCGAAAATTGAAAATTGGTATTAAATTACAACATTTATGAAAAGTTTGGTACCAATTTATAACAATTAAAAGATTTGGTACTAAATTGTAACAAAATGACAAGGTTTGGTACCATTTGTGCAATTAGCCCCAAACTCTAACATGCATAATTGAACGCCACAATGAGGTAAAGTTATTCGGATTAGCTTCTACAAATTCTTCAATGTAATCCCCAATCATATAACTAATTCGTTCTGACATGAAACTAACTTATAAGTCATGAACCTATACCCAAATTTCCATCATAAGTAAGAGTATCTAGCTTCCTTATTCATTAAGTTCTAGACATTTGATCAGTAGAAGATGTTGATTGAAAGACCATGGCCAAAGAAGCACAGACAAGAGAAAAGTATGAAGAATCGGTGTGTCTCACACACGGATACTTGGACACTTGTTGGACATGCCACATGGCATGTTGTTGACCAACAATAAGGTGAATGCTTTGGATACAGCCGGAACACGCGAGGGACTTGGATCTGACACGACATAAAAAATAGAGGAAAAAAAGAAAAAAACCATATCCAGATTGCAAAGCTGCTTTAGAAACCAATACTTACCTCCATCTCTACCCTATTCCTTTCTTTGATTGGAATAGAGCTCGAGATTAGTAGACTAATGGAAAGAAAATCGAAAGAGTAATCAGAAGATGAGAATTAAGAATAGAAAATCTAAACCGCCAATACAAAAGTAGAGCAGAAAAAGCCCTGTGATTGCTACGGGAAATCACTAATCGTTGTGAATCGCTGAAGCCCCTTTGCTGTGCTATTGCCGATTCTCTCTCCTCCACTGCTGCTGCTGCGAGCTCCGACCATGGGAATCCCTCTGCTGCTATTAATGAAGCTACTATAATTCTCCGTGTAAGTAATTCCGTTGTGTAGGTATTTTGTTTTTGTTGGATTTTTATTGGATCTTAGAGTGAATTTAAATTTTTGATTTTGTCTTTGATTGGATTTAAATTGAAGATTTTACTAGGTATTAAGTTGTAAATTTGAGATTTATTATATTTAAATGTTGATAAACTTGAGCAATTGGTGAAATTGTGAGTACCAGGTCCGTTTTAGGCAGCACTTAGTTTCTTTAGTTTGAAGTATTTGATTCAGTTTAACTTATTTTTGCATTTTCCCAGCATCATAACTTGCTATCAGTGCTTTGCTTATATTTATTTAGTGGAAATTGTGTTGTCATTTGAGTCAAGTTGTTATTCATTTTTTTTTTTCATAAAAAATTAAACAAGAGAAGCGGATTCAACTTTTCTAGTTTTAGTACTTATTCGTGATCAGCTTTTCATTGTTCATATAGAAAATGGTTACTTTGTATGTTCATCATATTTATTTTAATTCTGAAATTGCCTTTATTGCTCTTTAAAAAAGTTAAAATTTTACTTTTTGTTATTTTTATATCTGTAAAATAATATTTATAAAAATAATTATTTTTTATTATTTTATTATATTCATTTCATATTCAAATTCTATTTTTTTAGAATTTATTGTGTCTGCCGTATTGTATACTCATTGCCGTATGCGTATCTATCCTTCTTAGGCCATGGCCTTCCCTTAATAATCCACTGAATATCTAACTCATGAAAGAACTAGAATAGGAACAAATTCGGGTTCAGATTTCTTTTACACACTCCTATCACCGGGCGCCATAAGGAAACCATCATATTCCTCATGGTAACAAAGTTGATCGATTTATCTGTCAGGAAGCGGCCAACAAGGCACCATATAAAGTCAACCTGTTCCGATTCCTCTCCTAAATCCTCTACCATTAGTCCTCCCATCTCCTCATCAAGAAACATATCTGCACACTTTCCTACCATGTCCCCTACAGTGCTCTCACGAATGCTAGCTATCATGGCCAAAAGTACGAAACAATAGACTATGTAGGAAGTTTGTTTTGTTTGTGGTAGATATGGATGTATCAGTGTTAGATGTCCATATAAACCTCAGGTTCCTAAAGAAGATCAGACTGTAGAGGATCAATGGTGCCATAGTTCTACTCATATGAACTTTGAGTTTGGGTCATGGATGGTGGTGGAGAGGCGGAGGAGGATTGATCGGTGAGGGAAGGACAATATGGAAAAGAGAATCAAGATAATCAAGGATCAAGATTCATGATTTCAGGAGATTTTGAAGGTGATCAAAATCACAAGAGAGATAATGATAAGAGTAATCTGGGATTCTAGTTTCCCAATGCCATTGATTCTTTGAGATTTAAATTGGGACAATCTGTTGGGTTAAATAATAAGGCAAAGGATGACCTACTTACAATGATACGTGGAAAGAATGGTGGTAGAAAGGTATTGGGCACACGTGGTGAGCAGAGTAATTAAGATAGTGTCCTAGTTGGAATGAAGATAAGGCAACACTAATGAAAAAAAAAACGTATAGAGACTTTTTTGAGTTCACGTCCGCTCAACAATGACCATGCAGATGTTGCCGGGATATTTTTTAGTTCGTGGTTTTTACATAAACTAATGATAATTTTAGGATAATTTTTATAAAATTTTTAAAATTATAAAATTTTATTAGTATTTGTAAATTTGTTGTGGTTTGATTAAAGTGCATCCACACCACTTGCCACTCCACTGCCCAGGCCATAGGACACAGGCGGCATTTATTAAATTTTTTTATTAAAATTTGTTAATTATATTTTAGAAAAATAAAAATATAATTTATAAATTAAAGTTTGATAAATTATATTTAGTAATAGTTAATAAAAATTAAGTAAATTAAATTAATAAATTACAAATTAAAGTATTTAGAATTTAATAATACATTAAGTAAAATTTAGGCAATAATAATTTATAAAAATTTTTTAAAATATATAAATATTGTTCTATAGCAAGTTTTTTTTCGCACATTATTATTATTATTATTATTATTATTATTATTATTATTATTATACATGACCATTAATTGTTAATTAAATTTTAGCTAATTATTTTTTAGAAAAATAAAGTTAAAATTTATAAATTAGAGGTTGACAAATTAAATTTGCTATCTAATGAATCAATTAAATTTCACTTATTATTATTATTATTTTTTTTTATTTTTTTTTTGCGTGGCCATTAATTGTTAATTAAATTTTGGCTAATTATTTTTTAGAAAAATAAAGATACAATTTATAAATTAGAGGTTGATAAATTAAATTTGCTATCTAATGAATCAATTAAATTTCACATAAAATATGTAGAATTTAATTA
>CATIWF010003603.1:0-22641 GCA_949630135.1 Balakata baccata | reverse complement strand
AATCACCCCATTCAACCAACTTTTCAATCCTTTTCACTACTATTCCATGAGATTATTATTATTATTATTATTATTATTATTATTCTTTATTTTTTCTCATTATATATCAATATATGTTTTTTTTAACAAAAGTTTCAAATTAAAAAAAAATTAGCCAATGAGATTTATAAAGCTTCCAATTTAAACATAGCCAATGATTTTTAACAAAAGTTTCCAATTAAAAAATAGAGATAATATATATATTTTTTTCGACTTACTACTAGTGAGAGGAAGATATCGAATGAGAAACTTCTCGAGAGGCAAGGCTGAAGGCCCCATACATTATTAGGACAGACTTACTATATTTAATAATATCAATTTAACAGTATTAAAAGTTTAAATCTTCAAAGAGTATAATCCAATTATCGAACTATGTTTGTATTTTCCTAATTAGATGGAGTTGATAATCGGAAAAATAAAATTTTGATTTTGATTTTTGATTGACTAATTAAATCATATTTTTAACAGGTCAACTAGAGTTATTTATTCTGTTTTTTACTTCTTTTCAGTAAGAGAAAAATGTTTTAAGTTCAAATTTAAAAGGAGTCTTTTAAAATATACTGCAAGAATACATTATTACATATATAACTCAACGAAAAACATTACAAAAATAATTTTACAAAATGTTTAATTACTTTCTTTAATGATATGACTACAAAAAATATATTTAACACGTGACAAAATCGCCTTATAATTTACTATAATCAGCTAAAAAACTCCACATTAATTTACGCTCCCGTATAGTTTGACTAATCAAACTATCCACCGATCCAGGGTACTTCTGGAATTTCACTACCAATTTGCTCCGTCTTTGAAATGCCGAATCCCGAATTACCAAACAATCACCTAACTTCACTGATAATTACTGCGATTTATCATATAACGTCGATTAAGAAATCGTCGAGGTCAACGAATTCTTCGCTTCCCAAATGTTTTCTCGTCAGCATAAAATCCGCTAAATCTAACGGCACGTCGATATCGAACCCAAAAGCATCAAATTCGCCGGCACTGAAACGATCAAACGGCGTTGATTCTTTGTAATGAAGGACTGATGTCGGCGAGGAGGTGATCACAGCGCTTGGAGAGTCACAGGATTCACAGCTGTCCCTCTGTGCGTCGACGACCACGTTTTCCGTCATAACGGGGTAAGGAAAGTTCGTAACGGCGTTAGCACCTTTTAGCTTCACTGCTGCTCTATCATACGCAGTAGCAGCTTCTTCAGCCGTGTCGAAGGTGCCGAGCCACACTCGTTTCCTGCGGTTGGGGTCTCGAATCTCCGCAGCAAACCGGCCCCACGGCCTCTGGCGTACACCTCTGAACTTTTTCAGGCGAGAGACGTCAGATTTCGGAGAGCGCGAGAGTCTGTTTTGAGTCCAGTGTTGACGAATAGCTGCAGATGATGGTTTTGTTAGCTGAAAGCTAATTTCTCTGACATGTCTCTTCACTCTCCGGAGAGCAGAATTCTTTTGTTTGATGGGTTTTTCGTTTTTCTCTTCTTTTTCTTCGTCACTAGAGGAATCAGTAGCGTAGGGATCTGTTAGTATAATTCTAACGATTTTACGGGGGCCAAGGGTAAGCTTGCTGGCGGTTGTTATATGTTCAGTGAATTTGGTCTCTGGTTGTGGGGATGTGGATAAGGGTTCAGGGCTTAACATGGGAGCTTGAAGAAGATGATATCGGATTGAAGAGAAGATCAAGCCAATACTTGAAATATGAAATCAGTAAGAGTTTACTTATGAAAAGGAATTAAACGTAGAGAAACAGATGATATAACAGCAATTAGGGGGTTTCAGCGGGAAAAGAAGAGTGTCTTTTGCCAGGTTTACTAGCAGAGAGACAGAAGGCAGGAGGGAGATGCACACACACAGAAAGAAATGAGGGTAGAGTGGAAGTAGAAGAAGAGTGTAAAAATATTTATAAGCTATGAGCATTGAAAAAATCTTGGATTTTATGTACCCAAAAAAAAAAATTGGATTTTCATTTCTAATTAAAAGGAAAAAAAATATAATTATATATAACTAAAAATGTTGATTATATTTATTTAAAAAAAAAGTAATTGTTGAACATTTTTCGACATCATTTTAATGATTAATAAAAATAGTTTTTTATATTTTATTTTTTGAATTTTTTATTCATTCGTTCAATATAAATTAATAAATATTAAGTAATCACTAAAAAAAACTGATTATTACATGATAATCTTCTAGTAACTTAACATTTGTGTATAAGTGTTATAATGGTGAGAGTGGGACATGTGGATGGGACTTGGGAGCAACGCTCGAAAATGCAACATGCATCCCCCCGGGCCCTGGCTCCCAAGCTAGCTGATGAGCTAGCTGCCTTCTCTTGTTCAACGTGTGAATTAGTACTGTATTCTTTATCATTTTCAACGTTTTTCTTCGTTATTTGTTTAAAAATTTGTGACATTATTATTTTTTTATATTTTAAAAGAAAAATTACAAAAAAATATAATTTTTTTTTTAAAATTTCGTAAATATATGTAGTTTTTTAAAAGTTTAATTTAAATTATATGAATTTTTATTTTTGAATCAAATATAGTCTTGGTAGAATAAAGTTAGTTTCTAAATTTAACTAGTGCTTACCTGTATTGATCGAATGAAATAATTAGCGTTAATATGGATTGAATAAGCTGATTGGATTAAATATAGCTAGCTTTATAATCTAATTATTTAATTATAATTTGATATATTTAATCTAGTCAATATCCGTTAATTTATATCAATACTAGTTAATCTATGTAAGTAGCAGTTGAATTCTGAAATTAATTATGTACTACTGAAAGTAGATCAACATATATATATATATATATATATATGAAGAAAATCGAAAAATTTCATCAATTTTTAAAGAGTAGTTATCATCACAGTTTGATTAATGTGTAACTTTTTTATTATTTATCAGAAATTTGTTAAAATTCAAAATTTTAAAAATAAATTCGTAATATTGCATCACTGAAAAATAAAACAAAAAAATAGACATTTGTAAAGTTAGATTGGTCCGACGAATCGAAAAGATGTTATTTACTTTGTAGTTGATTAACATTATTAATAGAATTGTGTAGTTGGTTTGCAGGTGAAGCAAAGATTTTTATATGTATTAGGTAAAGAAGTTTCCAATTTCCACTTTGAACATGTAATTATATGGTGAAGTGGTCTTTGCCTATTATTAGTAGAAAAAATTACTATTTATCTTTAGTTTTACACTAGTAACCCTACGAGTTTGAAAATTATACTATGGACCGTTTGAAATTTTGACATATTGCATTAATATTTCATGTAAATTTGATTTAATAGACTAATATCGTTCAAACAAAAACAATATTAATTTTTACTAATGTATTATATTTTTTTTCAAATCTTAGTGTGTTATATTAAATTACAGACAATAAATCATATATTTTTTAAATCTTAAAAAAGTACTCATTATTATTATTATTATTATTTACGGAGTCTCGAACCAGTTATTGTTAGATGTCTTTGCCCATTCATATTCTACTAGGGATTTTTCTTTTCTCGTGAAGGTGTTGTTCTTCTCATTATTGTTAAAATAGTTTGCTGAATTTAACCGGTTAGAAAATAATTATATTTTATTATATTGAATTAATTATATAAGAAATGAACCTTTATTAATTAACTAATGAATATTTTTCAATAAACTAATAAATTTTTAGTTTAAATCGTAATGAACTTTTTCAATTTATTTGTAATGAACATTCTAATTAAACTAATAAATATTTAATTTTTTTGTAATTAACTTTTTTTAAACATTTTCAATTTATTCGAAATGAACATTTTCAATAAACTAATGAAACTTTACTTTATTTGTAAATAATTTTTTTTAATGACGTAATGAATCTTTTTTTAATAAACTAATAAACCTTTTCAGTTTATTTGTAATGAACTTTTTTAATGAACTAATGAACATTTTTTAATGAACTAATGAACATTTTTTAATGAACTAATAAATATTTTTCAATAAACTAATGAATTTTTATTTAATGACAGATAATTAACATTTATAAAAGTGTCACCGTGTGATTGATAGCTGTGTAAGTTTGATTTATTTATAAAATTGATACCGCTTCTTATTCATGTGATGAGTCTTAGTCCATGATGCTACATGAATCAAGATCCAACATATAACAACTCTATTTGAATTGTGTTTAACTTTAGGACTTTATTAGTCATGACTAAGGATGGTAAATGGATGAGTTATGGTGGATATGAGTTGAGTCTAAATGGGGTTAGATTGCTTGCTACCCATTAACTCATTTATGACCTATTTAATTATTATTTGGATACTCATACTCATTTAATTCTAACACACTCTAACTCATCAATTTACCCATTTCATATATAAAAATAGTATATCTAAAATAACTTATTTTAAAATTTGACTTTTTTATTAAATATTTAAAAATATTATAGAAATATATTTTAGTTATTAAATATTTCAAATAATTTATTATTATTTAAAATTTAATCATAATAAATATCATTTTTAATCTCACATTTTTCTTCGTACAATTAGACCTTAAATTTTATTTATTCAATTTAGAACTATAAACGGATGAATTTAGATGTAAATTTCATAAATATACTTGTTTTATATGCTCTATGTCTTGGTATTCTCGATTCACATCTCGTATTGGACTAAAAATCGTAAAATTATAGTTTCGCATTTCTTATCGGTCTTACTTAGTAGCTTAGCGTCATAAATCGTATATTAATTATTCACTTTTTTGAGTCTATATAGTTAGATTCTGATCATGTCAGCACTGTCTTAAACACAATACTTTTGGTTTTCAGTTGGTTCAACTTATCCGGTCTAGATTCATGTAACATCTAATAATTCTTTTGAAAAATTTCTATTAAAAACTATTTTTTTAAAATATTTAATTTTTAACAGTAAAAATCGATAATTTTTGACAGTATATAAATGACAATTCTTTTTACAGTAAAAAATTAATAATAAATATAAATTGATTGAAAAATTACATACTATATTATTTATTAATAAATAATTTAGAAAAAATAACATTAAAATTTTTTAGGTAAATTGATGAAAAATGACTAATATGTTTAGTAGCTTTTTCTAAAAACTTGATAAGCAATTTAATAAAGTAAATTTTACTATAAACAATTAAAATTTATATTAAATTGATTAAATTTCAATAAATTTAAATTTTAGCCAAAGAGACTAAGGAACTCAAGAACAAGTTGATCTAGTCTAACCATTAGTTAAGTCTTAGATTCATTGTACCTTACGAAATTTTAGAGAGAATTGGACTTGTTACATATAGACTTGCTGTATCACCAGAATTGAGTCAGATACATAATGTTTTTCATGTCTCCATGTTAAGACGATACAGATCGGATCTTTCCCACATCATACTAGTAGAGAATATACAAGTGAGAGAGGATTTGACATACAAAGAAAAACCAGTCCAAATTTTAGCCAAAGAGACTAAGAAGCTTAGGAACAAACGAGTACCATTAGTAAAGGTGCTATGGAGAAATCATGTAGTAGAAAAAGCAACATGAGAAAGTGAAGAGGTGATAAAAGCTCAATACCCCCATCTATTCAACGAAGAAATATCAGATATGTTTTGAAGACGAAATATCTTAAGGGAGAGAAAAATGTAACACCTACTAATTAGGGCTTATTTAGAAGAAGTAATATATATATATGTGTGTGTGTGAATAATATTAGGAATAAAATTGAATTAATGACTAAATTAGAAATTAAAATAAATTTAATTGTTAATATAGTTAAATTTGATTAAATTAGACCTTATGATTAAATTGTATTTTAATAAAGACTAGTGGAACGATATATGTAAAAATTTGGAAATAATAATAGATAAATAAATTAAATAAATAAACAAAAGAATTAAAAAAAAGGGCAGACCTAAAAAAAAAAAATCTGGACAGCAAAGTCGGTTGAACAATTGTAGGTATAAATAAGGTGGCTTCTACATTTTTCCACAAATTTCTCTCAATTCTTCTTCCTCCCATAATCCAATAGCCCATTTTTTCCCTCTCTTCTCTCAAGATCTACATCAAAATCCACTCCAAAATAATTTATTTTTGATAAGTAATCTCTCCTTCATTGCTCATGGGTTGTTTAGAGCTATTATGGCTGTGTAATGATAATATTCTTTGTTCGGATTTTGATGCACATAAATTGATTTATGTTTTAGCTTTATGAATATATAAATAGTTTTACATGATTTGGTCAATAGAAAAATATCTGTGTAATTTACTGAAACTGGTTCTTGGAGACTTGTCATTGAGATACTTCATATTACTGACTTGTTTTGATCAACTTAAGTGCCTAATTTAAGGAAGCTCAAAACATAAAAGTTGTATCTCTATATGTGATCTAGTTTTCTATTAAATTTAGTATATGTTCTTTTTGTGTGGGTTGAGTTGCTGTGAAATTAATCATGATGTCCTTTGATTGAGTTGGTTCTGGTATTTATGTAGCTCTATTGAATTTATACTCATTTTTGAAATATTTTTAGGTTGAATTAATTAAAGTGCAAACGTGAAAGTTTTAGTCATATGTCTTAGCTAAACTTCTGTAGAAATCATACTATAAAATGTTGTATATTTTGTGAGTTATGATTATAAAAAAGGACACTAATCAGATGTTATCCTTGTCAAAACCAGTTACATTGTCCCTACTAATTAAGAATCTTAAATACCGAATGAGTAAAAGTAATGAATATAAAAAAATGTTTAACATTATTTGATCTAAGTTTTCATAAAATTTCATAATAATATAATGCACCCGTTGAAAGATATGAATTTTTGAATTTGGTATATCAAAACTGCCAAATGGTATAAGATAGATTAAATTTTGAAATTGCACCAAACATTTAATTAATAGTTCAAAAATTATGAAATTATAGTATGTTATAGTTTAATGAGTTAAATTTAATTAATAATAAAAATCACCTAAATTGGATAAGTGTATAAAAAGTTATAGAGTCAATAATTCTGAAAGGTCAAATGATCACTTAAGATAAATTTTATTTATTTAGTTATTTATTTACTTAAACTATATTAGAAATAAATATTTTAATAATATATTAATCAATTATATGTTCAAATTAGGCTCTCAATAAGAAGAGAACAATATAAGTGAACATGCTTCAAATTGTGGATATTGGACTTTGAAAAGGCACTATCAAGGTGCGTACGTATATGTATTTTTATTTACCCAAATGTATGCTTATGTTTGCATAATTCACGTTTAAAAAAAATGATAAAATTAGATATTTTGTGGCATAATTGGCATCCAATGAAATATTATGAATTATAATAAAATAATGGAGATTTATTGGATTGATATTATGAGAAATTAATTTAAAGTATATTGAATTGCTTTAATTAGCACATTATAATAAAATATCCTGTTATTATATAACTTTTAATTAATTTGTGAATATGTGATTTTACTAAAAATAAAATGAACTACGATACACTGAAGAATAAATAATTAATAATTTTAATCGTCTATTTCTCTACTTGAGGACTGGATTATGATATATGGTGCACTATTAAGAGGGATTACGGTACCGATATTAATATAATTTAGGGGCAGAGTGACTTTAGTTCGGCGAGCGCCATTGATTTGAGATTATAGCGAGTAGAGTGGCTGAAATTTCGCGAGCGTCTCTACTTTATTTTCTCGTATCTGGACAGTCTAGGAATGAGACTTGAGCTATCTAAGTTATTAGTCAATAAATAATTAAAAGAAATATGATAATTATGTTCGTTTACTTATAGAATAAAGTTTGAAGTAATTAAATAATTTAGTTGGATTTTGATTAAGTGAAATGATATGTTATAAGTTGTGTATAAGTAATTTAGAAGAACAAAATTTAAAAATAAGATATGTGCAAGTTATTAAATTGCAAGATAATTTCGTAAATTGATAAGCTTATTTTTTTATATATATTTCACATATCGGAGGAGACACAGAAGATTTAGCTAGTGGGTTGGTTAATTTGTATTTTATTTTAAAATTTGGACATACATATGGGTGAAATATTATGTTTTATATATGTACTAAGAATATATATGATAGTTTATAAATATTTAGTATGTGAATAATAATTATAACTAATGATAGTATAGACGTGAAACAATGATGTGTAATTAAATAAACTAAAAACATACATGCCTAATTCGATATATAAATATAACCAGATAAACAAATTATTAATTAAAAAGAAAATAAATTCAGATATATTTATTTAATCAGTTAAGTTATATGACATTCCACTTATATGATATGATTGTTCCTATTATATAGATGGGGTGTCACAATGTTATAAGAAATATGTCTTGAAATGCATATGATTAAATTATGTGAGAGGGAAAATATGTTGAAGTTGATTAGATGAATATTACATCATGAGGAATACTATGAGATAATAAGATATGGATCAACAACAAAATTTATTTGTGCTGGATATAATTTAAGGCATATATATGTATTGATATAAGAATTAACTTTTTGTTATTGTATATAATTGTGAATTTTTTATGATAAGCCTCAAAGTAAATATGTATACATGCTATGAAATAGATGTAAATTGTGATTTTATGAGAATAATACAATGATGAATATGATTGCATGAGAAATATGAATAGTTGTAAATAGTACGTTATGATCAAATGGAATGAGATTGAATACATGTTTGATATTGATGAATGGTATGATGAATGGGACATGAGCATGGTTGAATATGGTGGGGAAACATGTGTATATGTATGAGATATGTTATGAATGAACAAATACCTATTTAGTTACGATCTAGATTTTACAATGATATTGTGGTTATATGATACAAAAACAAGCTATACGATACCTATGGTATGAGATGAGTCTTATACTCTAGATAAGTTCTATGCAAATGAAAGAGAGGAAATACAAAAAAAGGTTCGTAACTTACTTGCACTAGGACTAGCGTTATGATAAATGACATGTCATTTAGGGTTCTTATAGTACCGTAGTTTTTCTTCCATGCATTATGGGTAATGTGGCCCAAGCTCTAAGAGTTCCCTTGACCCATGAACAAGGTGGCCTAAGCTCCGAGTGTAACACTGTAACACCTTATACCTATGGATATCTTTTATACTTGTCTTATGTTATCGTGTATTGCATGAGAATAAGACAAAATCCTGTTTACAGTGAGAGATATTTTTTTTGAATCACATCACAGTATCACAGTGCAACATTTAACAATTTCACATAGTTTCATAGCTTGACTATGAACATAATACATTAAATATGTTAATAATTCAGATGCTATATCCAATTATTTCAGATGGTAAATTCAATGCCAAATATATATTTACACATTACTGCATATTTAATATATTTATACATATGCAGATAGACAACCTAGAATATAGATGTCATGTTTCTATATATATGTGCAATGCAAGAAGAGAGATTGGTGAGGCTCGGTCGGTGATCTGTGATCCATATTTCTTATGTGGTATGCACCTCCAAAATTAGTTAACTACTCTTCTCTACTCGAAAATAATGCAATTTGGTGAGTTGCGACTCAGTGAGAATAACTATCAAAAGTTTTCTAAAGTACTTGGCAATTTACAATCATGAGTAATAATTTCCATTCATATGTATTTTATGTGTCATTCTATTTATCAATATCACATGAATATAAATAATATTAAATTATGTAAAGATTTCATTTGCTTATGCTTTGTCATTTTCTTATTGTTGTGACCATGCTAACGGACATTGTCTCAAATTTCCATATGAATATTTGCATTTGCTAGCTAGTTTGATCATTTGTAATATTTGCACATTTATTAGGCCATAGGCCTTTTCTTTTACTTTTAAACATTTGTTTGGGTTATAGACTTATTATTTTTCTTTACAATGCTATTTAGCTAGTCACAACATCTTTTAAATTCATATGTGTATGCATTTGCAACAATCATTGCTTTTATATCAACCATTATACATTTTAGTCAACATTTACCTTGTACAAGGAAAACCTATACATGTAATACAATTGGACATATCATAGCAATTACTTAATTCAAATAAAGCAAATCAAGTCACATTACACGTAGCACATAATAATCACATGTACTAGAGAAATAGTTTGATAATTAGACTCACCTTTTGTTTGATTTCCAACTTTTAATTTATTGTCTCTTACTTTCTTGAGGGTCTCCAATTTGCAGAGAGCCTAATTGAACATATACTTGGTCAATTGATAGCTAAATAAACTTAGTAAAACTTAAACAAATTGAAATAGACAAAATTTGGACCACCAACCAGGGTTAGACATTATGGGTAATGTGACCTTTGGAGATTGACTAGCTTATAAATTTTTCTATACTTATCCAATTTATTTAATTCTTATTTCTAATAAAAGCTAACTTGTAGATCTATAACATATCAAAGTTTCCTAGAAATTGGACTATTGTGTAATTTTTGATGATATTTCTATTCTTATTCTATTTTTTGTCATGTTTCTGGGCTTAGGCAGTTTTGGGATATCAAATTTGGTCCTTCATATCTCACAACGTGTAAATTATATTTTTGTGAAACTTTTTAATCACTTATATATATTAAAATAGAACATTTTTTATGTAACAACTTTCCTCAATTCTGTCTTTAAAGTCCTCAAATAGTGGGGAATTTGTGACTAGTCAAGAACAGGATTAGCATCCAAACTAGTCTAAATTATGGATATCATATCGCACAAAATACATAACATATTAATGTGATATTTATACCAAAATTTAGATAAGACATATATCTTTAAGTTTTAAAAATTTACATATTTTGTATATAAATTGCTCAAAAGGGGCAAACAACCGACTGGACCTACACAGGATACTATAGCTCAAATTATGAAGTAGATATGATTCCCTTGACCATAACTCAACATCCACCCGTAGTTTGGTTATGAAGTTTAGTATAAAGCTAGATAACACAAAAAAAACTTTTCTATTTTAAGTTTCCTCAATTATATATTCTATCATATAAAAAAATAATCAATAAAATAAGTGATTTAACTAAGTTCTACAATCGAACCTATCATAATCATATGTCAATATCTTTTTGTAGAAACCAAATCATGCAAAAATTTACATAGTCATAAATCTAGATCATAAAGTTACAAGTTTGATTTTTAGAGTTTCTTCAAATTCGGTCTCTAACTTGAAGAAAACAAAGGCCAACTTACTGCCCTTAAAATAGAATTAAAAGCTATGTTGGTTGCTTATACCTTTATAGACTTACCTTAACTAATTTCTTAACTCAAAATTAACAACATAAGAGGGGAGAATTACCTTAATAATGGCCAGATGCTAGAGTTTGGGGCTTGAAATCAGAAGGAAATAAAGAAGGAAATGGGAAAGAAGGAGATGATCTCGGTGGGCAGTCTTAAACCCTTTTAACTGCCTCAAATATGTACTATTTCATCTTCTTTTTCTTTTTTTTTTTCCTTATTATTATTATTATTATTATTATTATCATTTTGTGTCATTTAATTCCTAATATATTGTCACCCTTATTTAATTTATAAATAGATACACATGACTTACCCCTATTGCAATAAACTAAAACATAGCAAGTCTAACTCGTGAACACGTTCAAGCCAAATTCCACATATATGCATTTATTTCATGTGAATAACATATAAAATGAACATGTTCAAATAAAATGCATGTGATAATGCATAAAGAGACGGTCGGGGATGTTACAAACACCCTCCCATACTTTATGAGTATGTCCCATAATTCATAGAAAGTGTTACAAACGGGGTAATTATAATCTGTCCAAATTTAAAACTTTTCCCATATAAATCATCATCATATTTTATGCATGTATATTCAGTTAGACTTGTTTGTCTAACCTATTGAATATACTCTGCACTGGCTAACATCAGCTCCGGTTTATCTGTTCAATCACATTTCATATACTAGATTAGGCCTACAAAACCTTTATCTCATGCATCTCAATTATATCTAGTTGAACTACATCTATTCTTTTTTTTTTTTACTTTACATCATATTACATAATTACAGGATAACAAATATAATTAATTACATCCCCATGAATTAATGCAATAAATAAATGTATGCTATGAATGTATCTAGCTCAAAATCTGGATCTACACGATCTTCTCTTTGCATGAGTTTTGGCATCTTTGTTATTAACTACTACAACTAAATTTTGGCTCAATAACCTATGTGCATATGTAAACACGGTAAGCTACTCATAACTTAGTAAGACACATAGACATATTATATCTAATATGTAATCATATAATTTGTAGCATGTAAAATTGGTGACATATTCATATTCAAATCATGTAATCATCACAATGTCAAATCATTAAATCAATACTCATATCATAGTCACATATTTAGGTAATGCCTCACACATACATCCTTAGCTAGTTTACAACTTACATTTCTTTTTCTTTATTTAAATATCCTAATATTTCAACATCGTGCATATCTGGATCCGAATGTAGTTATTTCAAAGTTAAACCACTTAGCGGTTCTTTTATAACTCGATTACCAATCAACACATTGACATATTGGAGGCTCGAGCGTATATCTAATATATAAGAGAGTTAAATCCCCATAATTTAGGCCTTTACTTTTAAAACTAGTAATTGAGTCGACCACCGGTCTTTTCTATCTATTATTTACATATCCTATTCATATATCATTATTCAATGCATGCAGATCATATGTGTGTTCATAATACATATACCAAAAAGAATAACATATTTGGATCATATAACAAATTGATGGTATATCATATTACTTTTCTCATTCTACTGCATGCAAATAATAAATTCCCATGCTCTATTTTTTTATTTAAATAAACTAGTCTAAGCCTCATTCGTGGACTGGTCGGATAAGAGGTGCGAAGTAGGAGTGCTCGATCCGAGCTTAAGCCACCCTACTCACCTAAATCTCAAGTTAAGAAGGCTCTCCGAGCTTAACAACTTGGTTGAGTATAATAATAAATATGAGTACCAGGAACAGAAGCACTTAGTCTAGAGCTAGTCACGTTGATATTCACTCATATATCTCGTCGATACGTATCGCTTATCCCCTTTATGGTGCACCTTTTATCTTAATGTAGTCCTCAGATAGAGAAATGAGTATTTAATACCATATTCCTTTTTACTTTCATTATATTCTCATGTGCCTTAAACCATATGCACAATGTATAATCACATACTCAAACATATTTAAATCCATAATCATGTATTCATGTTTTATAACATCATGTTAAAACATGCCTATATTATTCATGCATTTGCCTATTACACATGACTAATAATATGCTCTAGTCATGCAAACTTACATCTTTTACATTAAATATCAAAGTTAACAGTTCTCAAGCAAGAAACTTACCTCTTTTATGCCATTCTTCATACACTTTAAGGGGCCATTTGGAAAATGGGATAATTTAGTTAAGCCATAGGATTAATCACTAATCCCATATTTAGTTCAAAAAATATGTTTGGCCTAGTAATCCCATGGTCTTACTAAACCCATAGAAGGAGGATTAGTTAAAACCTGCCTCCCCTATGTTTTTAGTAATCCTTATCTAATGAGATTACTAATCCCTACATTATAAAATTAAAAATCCTAAACTGCCTGAGATTCTTTTTATTTTTTGTTGTTTCTCTTATTATTATTTTTTTCTTTGTTAGAAAAATTCATTAATTTTTTTATAGTAAATACAATCATACAGATAAATATATAAATTCAATAAACGTAATATGATAGTTTAGTGTCAAGAGAAGAAAATAGATTTTGGATATTGCCATTTATAATTTTTCAACTACTGTAATTTTTTTGACGATTTCTAGTCATAAACAGAACATCCTTTTGCTGATAATTAAATTGTCTTTTTGTTTCTTTCTCTCTAAATTAACACTAGTCAGTAACATATATATATATCAAAAAACTCATAATAAAATAGGCGATTCAAACTCAAATTCAAAGTTAATGTAGCAATGAATGAGAATGATAACGAATAAAATAAAAGCTCAATAGTTTTTAAATATAGGGCAAATAATATTTAAGTAATTTATTTATTTTACTAACTTATCCCATTACTTCAACCATCGTATTAAAAATGGGATTACAAACTTGGATGAACTAATATTAGGATTAAAATATTTGTACTAAATAAAAGATAACTTAACTAATCCTAAGGCTTAATTAAACCTAGTATTAACACTAATCCTTTGGCTTGAACAATCTGTGAACCAAACGGACTAGCTTATAAGCAATTGGGTTAGTGGCCCCACAATATACATGCGTAAATATCATTACTAACTTCTAATGGTCATATTAGAGAACTCAAGTTCCATGTTTCCATTATTTCATTCTACATATCTTGACATTGATAACTTGTATGCCTACAATGCTAGGTCATATTCTTATCATTTATTTAGTTAATATATCTTATACAAGTTCAAGAGCCATTTCTTATGTAATTCCCATATAACTTTATTCTTATTAATTATGTATTTACTGATTATGGGTCTTGAGTGCTTTTAGCATACCAAAACCACGCCATTTAATCAATCTTTACTTTAATTTCTTTCTTCATGTACCATTTATAGCTTTTTAACTTAATTAGTCTATTATATATATTTCCATTTCCATCTTAGTTACCAATTATTTCCATTTAGCATGTCATCTATTACATTTTTATGTCAATCAATAAGTTAAATATGCATATGTGTACTTACCTCCTAGAGAGCCAACTCAAAATCCAAGTTTTAAGCTTGCTTAGCCTCATTGGTGGCTAATTCCACCTTCTTAAGGCATCTCTTACACATAATCACAACTATTTCTCATTAACTCAAGCTATGTATCAACATCAATGACTACATAATACCATATATACCAAACCCTAACTCAAAGACCATCAAGCTAGGGTCTCTCTTACTTAAATCCATCAAAAACATGTAAATCAACTCAATCTAGCCTTAGGGAGAGCTTCTCCCAAATGATACTCAAGGTTCCATATCAAACTTACCCATCTACACATGGGTTCTTACCTAATTTGGGTAAATCACTTCAATCAACCACAAACTTGTTAAAAAAGGAAGGGAAATATGAAATCTTACCCAAAGAAGGAAGAAAACAAGGTTGATTTGGTGGAAGACCCGAACTCCCTTAACCTCCACATTTTCTCTCTCCAACTTCATCATCTTCCTTGATAAATCTCCTGAATTCTTGCTTGAATCTTGCTTTTGAGTAGTAATACAACTTCACTGTTTATCTCCAATGATTATTTCATTAATTTCTAAATCAAATTATTGTTGAATATATATATTGGATAAATTTAAATTTAAATTTAATTATTTTGATTTCTACTCAAAAATATTATTTATATTTTGATAATGTATTTTATAAAATATAGTATCTATTTGTATTTAAAAAATTAAAAATATATAAATAAATGAATCCTATTATTATGAAAATAATAAATAAATAAATATTATATTATATATGAACATTTATATAAATATAATTGTGTATTAGTTTAAATAATGAATTTCAATATTCGGAGTACATTTTTATAGATAAAATAAATCTAGTCTAATTACTTTTTACATTTTACTATGTATAGTTATGTTATATTTTGACCGGCTCCATCTAAATTCAATTTTTGAACTTTCCCTGTTTATTTTTTTAGGTTTATTGACCGGTCTGGGTATGGTAACATTGATTTTTCTACAATATGAAGTGAATCTTTTAGAGCATTTCTAATTATGTTCTTTGTTTTAAAGAGTATTTTTAGTAGAATGAAGAACATTTTATGATATTTTTAAATATAGAGAGTAAAATTTTTTTTACCAGTCCAATAAACTATTTATATTTTTACTTTATTCTTTGTAAATTACTATTTATCAAAAGAAAAAAGAAATTAAAATAATATACCAATAAAAAGATAGAACATGCATAGAGAGTATGAATACATTAATTACAATTATAATAGAGAGTAAAGTTTAGCTTTCTAGATGTAGCAAGTCAAATTCACTTTCTACTTTAAAATTTAAAAATAAAGAGTATATTAGATTTAAACTCTTTTTATGATATAATTCTCTAAAATAAAAAGATATAGCTCAAATAAAGAGTCTATTGAGATGCTCTTATGGCATTAAAATTTAAAAGCTATATTTGCCAACAAGACACCTTGGAGTAACGAAAAATAACTCACAAAAATGAAATTTAACAAAATTTTGGAAAAAAAAAATAAAGTAAATGTAAAACAAATCACCATTTCTCTTATTTGTTTAATTATCATTTTATGAATGTCAAAGCAGTCAGCCATGAAGTAATTTATTAAGAATAAATGCATAAATGACACCAAATCTTATTTCTTTGTTATAATTTAGTACTAAACTTTTTAATTGTTGTAATTTAGTATATGTTACTTCAGTATGTCATATTAGCCGGTCAAAATGTCATATCAGCCAGTCAACATGCCATATCATCTTTTTTTCATTAGAATTTTGATTTAGATACCAAATTACAATATTTCTGAAAATTTTAGTATCAAATTACAACAATTAAAAGGTTTTGTACCAAATTGTAATAAAGTGATAAGATTTGATATCATTTATACAATTAGCCCTAATTTATTACTTTTCAACTCAATAACTTGATGGTTCAACTTCAAGATCTATTAATTTATCAAGGCTTAATTACCAAAAAATGTCCAAATTTTTACACTTTTAACGACTTTAGAATCACCTAAGCATAATTACAAAATAATACACATCTTTTTTCAGTTTTTTTAACAATTTTAGCTTTCAACGAATAAAAATAATGAATATTGCCTACTTGTATGCTAGAAAGTATAAGAAACAATAAAAATGCTAAGTCAATAAATCATTTAGATGAGACAACAAACCATACTAAAAGTTATGTTCAAATCTAACACCAAAAAGCCATAAATTTTTAAAAATATTGAAAAGAAATTATAAACTTTTTTAAAAAAAAAAAAACTTTGCAAAGAAAAAGTTCAACAATTTCCTTCACTTTCTTTCAAGCCAACATACATACAAACCTAGTAGTTACAACAAAATTAAATCCAATACGGGAATTTTTTAAAAAATTTAAATAAATAAACATCTTTTTTCTTCCTATTTCCTTCTTTTCTTTCTTTTTTATTTGAAATCCCATTTCCTCAATCTTAAGATAATTTTGATTTTATTCCTTTTTTTCTTTCATGTTTAATTGATCTTACTTTTTAGATATATAAATAAGCAATATCTTTTCACTTTTTACAGGCTACCCTCCACTAATTGCAACCATACCGCCATCAGCGGTGACACCACTATGATAAAACTCATTACTTCGATCGACACCACCATTACCAACAATTGCACCACCATCTCCTTCGTAGAGGAATTATTTGTTAGATATATTTTATATCTAATTATGAATGTGAGCTCATTAATTGAGAAATAAATAAATATTACAAAATAAAGAGCGAGCCTTAAGAATATGATCAATTCTTTATTTAGGCAAAACTTCATTAATTAATTTAGTGTAGATAATTAATATGAGCCATATATGGGTGTGATGGATGACCTATAATTATTATATTATATGAGCTAAGTCTCTTTTGTTACTGACTCTCACCCCCTGTATAAAGTTGAATAGAGATAAAGGAAAAAAATAATATTTTAGAATTCCATCATTCTGAATCAGGAAACGAGATAAGTTTTTGGTGTAAACTCATTTAGATTGTTCATGCTACGATGGATTCGGCAAAATTAGGTTCTTTAGTATGTCCTCTATCTCAATTAAACTTATTTTGTGTTTTAAATTTCATATATTAGATCATGGGATGGAATTTGGCTAAATTGATTTTCTATCAAGTGGTATTAGAGCCAAATTACATATTTTTAGTCATTTTCACGTTTTTCTCATTGAGTTAAGGGGAAAATTTTGAGTTTAATTGAGTTTTGGAGTGAAAATGAGATTTGACGATGAATTTCACTAAATTTTCACAAAAAAATTGTAGAAAACGTATTGGGGTTGAAGGATGAGAAGGCTGTTTGGCAATTGTGGTACATGCGCCAAAGGTGTGTGTGGGCGCGTCTGGATAGACAGGCCTGCTGCATTTGGAATGTGTGCCACACATGCGCGTAGCTGCCTACTTTCCTATCCTTTCCCATTTTGCCCCTAAAGTTTTTGAAATTTTCAATTAAGTTCATATATGGTTATTTTTCACTTATGGAGGCCTTTTTTCATCTAATTTTGACTTGAATTAATTTAGAAAATTCTAAATTAATTTTTAAAAGTCATATTTGAGAAAAATTGTGACATTTTAAGAGATAAATTATTTTTTATCTCATAAAATTTAATTTATGTATGGGCATACAATTATCACGTTAGCAAATTAATTTTTTTCAATTAAAATTGACAATATAACTAATAAAATTATTATAAACATAATATTTCAGGACACTTAGCCTCACGTCCATAAGGAATGAAAATTATGTTATTAAATTATTTTCAAAGTAATAAATAAGGTGTATCCCGGTATAAGAATTTCTTTTAAAATCAGTTGAAATGTAGTTGCCAAATCGGCATTTTTAGTTAAAATTTTAAGAAATATTCAGTTTTATACGTTTTAGGGATGTCTCAGATTTAACTTATAATTATTTAGCCCAAAGGTGTTTATTATAAATTCAATTTGGAGATGAGAAATATAAGATATATGATTGAGAATGAGCTGGTACAAGTGGTTTATATACCCAAAGGTGGTAAATTTGCAAGTATTTGATAAATTCTCAGATTGTGCTTATATTGAGAATTTTCTATTGCATGTTATATATTCTGCCCAAAGGTTTTTATATGATAATGCACTGAAATTCTTGGATTAATATTCTTCTATGGCTTTGAATAGTGACTATTGAAATATTGATAGACTCTAATTATAAAACGTGGATGTGAGATGTGGAATTAGCTATGGAGTTGGCAGATATTGATATTGTCATAACAACTCCTAAGCCAGCTAACTTAACTGCTGAGAGTTTAGTGGTTGATAAAGAGTTGTATTCAACATGGTACAAAATGAACCGCATGTGTTATTTGACAATAAAAAGGTCAATTTTAGAGCACATGTTGAGCGGTTTGCTAGATCTCTCATAGCAAAGGAGTTTATGACTACATTTTCTCAGCGTTATTAGGTATCCATCAATGTTATGATTGGTACCTTTTTGAAGCAGCTATACTCCATGAAGTATAACAGAGTAGGAGGTGTCAAGAAATACATTCTCACCATGGTCCACATACAGAATAAGCTACAGAACCTTAGCATAATTCTCCTTGATGCCTGTATTATGCATCAAGCTCTCAATACTCTACCATTAAAGTTTGGGATGCTTATTACTACATACAACTCAAGGAAGGATCCATGGACAGTTAATGCTTTCATTACCATATGTGAAGCTGAGGAAGAGAAGCTAAAGGCGGTTCAGGTTAGTACCTCACTTCTTATATCAGGTCCTCAGTGGAAAGGCAAAAGAAAAGGTAAAAAAGCTAAAATTAATGCTCCTAGTTTTGATAAATAGTCTACCCGATCTGGTGTTATAGGTGTTGATAAAACTTTTATGAAAAGGAAACTTAAATGTTTCTTTTGTAAAAAGAAAGGTTATAAAAAGCAGGATTGTCTAAAATACAAAGCTTGGTTAGAAAAGCGTGAGCTTACAAGTAACTCTTTTGGTCTTGTTTGTGAATCCAATTTGGTTGATGCCATATCTAGTTCTTGGTGGCGTGATAGTGGAGTGACTAAACATGTTGCATTCATATTGCAGGGGTTCATAAACAAGAGGAAACCAAATAAAGAAGAGTCAGTGCTCATAGTTAGCAACAATAACACAGTGGAAATTCTTTTTATTGACAGTGTCTGTTTGAGTCTAGACATTGGTTTTGAACTCTTTTTCAAAAATATTTTGTACATACCATCATTTGGGCAGAACTTGATATCAGTATCTAAATTAGACAAAATAAGCTATGCTTTTGTAGTTAAAGATACGATTGTAAATATAACTTTTGATTCAAAAGTAGTTGGCAGTTGCTTTTTGTCATATGGTCTGTATCAAGAATGTTTGAGTTCAAATGAGATTTATTCCATATCCTGTATTATTGAACATGTTGCCAAAAGACCCTTAATAAAGGATAAGTCTTCCATGTTGTGGCATAAAAGGCTCGACCACATTTCTAGGGAAAGGGTGGAAAGGCTAATCAAGGATAATATCCTGCCTACCCTTGACTTCAGTGACCTAAAAACATGTGTTGACTGTTGTAGGGGCAAATTGACCAAGATTAAGAAAAAAGGATCTATTCGGAGTTCAGATCTTAGAGATAATTTATACATATATATGCATACCTTATTCACCTACAATATGCAATAATAAGTATTTCATAACATTCATTGATGATTTTTCCCGATATGGATATCTGTACTTGATTAAAGAAAAAACCGAATCTCTTGATAAATTCAAGATTTTTAAGACTGAAGTTGTCAAGATTGTTAGATCTGAATGAGGTGGTGAGTATTATGGCAAATACAGTATTGCAAGATAAGTAAAAGGTCCTTTTGCCACATACTTAGAGGACTGTGGAATAATAGCTCAGTTTATTATACCGGTTTGTCTTGAACAGAATGGTGTGGTTGAAAGGCGGAATCACACCTTAAATGTAATGATAAGTAGCATGATGTCAAGGTCAAATATCCCAAACTTTTTATGGGGTGAGGCTATGAGAACGCCATTATATATCCTCAATAGAGTCCCTAACAAGTCTGTGGCTAAAACACCGTTTGAATTATGGACCAAAAGGAAACCTAGCTTGAATTATTTTCGAGTTTGGGGATGTCCTTCAAAGGTACGCCTTTATAATCCTGTTGAGAGTAAATTGCATTCTAGATCTACTCATTGCTATTTTATAGGGCATCCAGATCATTCTAAAGGCTATAAATTCTATTATAAAGAAAAGGGTTCTAGAATTGTAGAATCATAGACAGCTAAATTTTTAGAATTTGATATAGCTGACGAGAGTGATCACTCTGAGATCACAAGGCAGGAAAACAGATTGAGGTTATACATATTTTTATACCCAAGCAACCTGCAATATTGGATCCTACATCTGTCATTGATCCAATTCAGGAGGAGCCTATACAGTTAAATGAGGCTTCATCATCACAGGATGCAGTTGCCTTAGTTCGTCTTAGGAGGTCAACTGAGGAAAGAAAACCTGATATTTTCTTTGATTATGTGATATATATAGGTGAGAGTAATTATGACATTGGTTATATTACTGATCCTACATCTTTTAAAGAAGCTGTTTCTAGTTCCCTATCTAATATGTGGTTATGGGATGCAATGAGAGATGAAATGTAATTTATGGATTGCAATGGGGTGTGGGAGCTTGTTGAATTACTTGATGGTTGTAGACTTATCAGTTGTAAATGGGTCTATAAGACCAACAAGGACTCCAAAGGGAATATAGAGAGGTTTAAATCCATATTAGTTGCCAAGGGATTTACTCAGACAGGAGGAATTAATTATAATGAAACTTTTTCTCCTGTATCCTCAAAGGATACATTTAGAGTAATCATGGCACTGGTAGCTCATTTTGATCTGGAGATACATCAGATGAATGTTAAAACTGTTGGATTTTGATCATGTTTCACAGACATATAACGTAGCGGAAAATAAAAATTTTCAAAACCCGAATCAAAAGATTATACATGTGCCAATTAAAACTAATTTAACCAAAGAAATTTCAGAATTTATACCTTTATAATTTCTTGATTTTTCTTCAACTTCTCACCTTGTTGGGTTGTAGCAAACCACAATAATCCAATCTTGGATTGTCTCTAACAATATCCGCGTGAAGATGAGAGGATGAAACCACTAGGGAGATGGCTTGAACATACCTCAAAGTGCTAGCAATGGTGTATGTTCATATGAGAAGAAAATTAAACTCTTTAATTTTCTTGTTGTCTCCAAAAATTTTCTTCTTCCAAAAATTTTTCCTTGTCTATTTTCTATCTTTTGGGGTCTTTTAGATACAAAAGAAAATTAGAAAAGTAGATTAAAATTGAGAGGAGAAGAATTTGAAGAGACATGAATAGTGTCATGGCCATTTTGGCCATTTACAGTGTGATTGGGGGAATTTATGTGCTGCTGCTGCGCGTTAGCCCACCAGACAGCTGACCTGCCTAACAGGCCTGCTTGGCAGGCCCATCGGCAGGCCTGCCAGGCCAGCGGTGTAACACCTTATACCTATGGATATCACTTATACTTATATCATGTTGTCGTATATTGCATATAATGGAACATAGTCCTATTTATAATGAGGGATAAATTTTTTTTTTTTAATCATATAACATTATCACTTTGCAGCATTTGACAGCTCAGCTAAGCATCACATCCTGATTATAAACCTAATATATCACATATGTTAACAATTCAGACACTATGTTCAATTATTTCAGTTACAAAGGTTA